>PVJH01003531.1:0-30491 GCA_004026705.1 Nesogale talazaci
GCCGCCCGGCACCGCCGCCCCCGGAGCCCCAGCCTGGCGCCCAGCCCCGCGGCCTTAACCCCTTCGGGCCAGCGGGCGCCACCGGCCCCGCCAGGCTGGCATCGGCACCTGCGGGCTGGGAGAGTGGGCGGCGACCCCGGCTCGGCGGCCCGTCGGCCTGGGGGCACTGGCGAAGTCACCTGCTGGACGGCCCGGGCTGGCCTGCACGTCCGAGGGAGGTTCGCCCAGTCGGCCGGTGGGCCCCGGGGTGCTGCAGGCCGTCGGCGAGGGGCGTGGCTGCCCAAACCTGGGAGCCCACCTGCACCCTCACCTCGCTCCGACCCCCAGGGCAACCACGGGAGGATCACAGACAGAGACCGGTGTGTATGAGCTATCCTTTGACTCTAATTCCCGAAGCACCCGACTCTTTAGAAGGGGATCCTAGCCAGTTTTCCAGAAAAGGAAACTGAGGCCAGGACACGCAGCCATAGCGGACCAACACGTCAGGCGGGCGGGCGGGCGGGCGGGCTAGCGGGCTCATGCCCTGGTCTCCAGACCTTTGCCTGCCTTCCCTCCCCACTCCAACTCTCCGCTAAGAGTTCTTAAAAGTCTGAATCCTGCACCCCTTCGGGGCAGGGCTGCTCTGGCGGGAACACTAAGGCATGCAGTGGAATGAACTAATCTTGACCTGGGGGGTCCTATCCTCTCCCTGCAGGTGACCGGAGGGTAGCCCTGTCTCCTCCGGAGTGTCTCTGGCAAAACCGGTTTTGGCAAAGAATGAACTGCTGAGACTGAAAGAGGAGGGGGTCTTGGATCCCTTACTCTGTGGGGCAGGGGGACCCGGAAGTCCAGGCTTCCGGTTCCAAGGGGATTATCCAATGCAATTCGGGAAGGCGGTGACTACCGTCCCAGTTGAGCACCTGTTCTATGAAAGGCGCTGGGGGGGGGGGGGGGGGGGGGGGGGGGGGGGGGGGGGGGGGGGGGGGGCAGAGAGGGCAGGAATTGCCTGCTTTTGAGGCGCTGACTGCAGAGAGGAGGCAGATTCCCTGGGCATTGGGCTATTTTTAGTCACATTTCCCTCTTGTTATTTCTAAATGCAATAATGTCATTGTGTCTTCCGTTGATTCCACAGTGACCCCATGTGGCAGAGTCGAACTGCCCTGGAGTGCTTTTCTTGGCTGTGATCGTTGCCGAAGAGAGGCTTTCTTCCAGAGTAGCTGGTGGGTTTGAACCGGCAACCTTTGAGTGAGCCATTCAGCAGCCAGCTGTTGTGCCATCAAACTTCCTGCTGTTGAGTGGATTCCAACTCATAGCGTCCCTCTAAAGGTTTCTGAAGTACAGTAAAGTTTTCCTGGATCAGAGACCCTCATCTTTCTCCTTCTGAGGGGCTGGTGGATTGGAAGCGCCCACCCTGCCTTTAGCAGCCCACCACTTAACTCACAGCACCACCAAGCGTCCTTTAACTAGGATAAACCCAAACCCAACTCTTGCATGAAGCGGGTGCTCACTCAGAGCGACCCTGCAGAACAGGGTAGAACTGCCCCTGTGGGTTTCCCAGACTGTAACTTTGCTTTTTTTAGAACGTAGTTGTTTGGATTTTTTTAGCGTTTTTTTTTTTTTTTTTTTGCATTTCATCCACATATCATACAATTCCATAGTTACATCACATCAGCATGATGTATGTTATATCATGCAATCGTTGCCATAATCAATTTTAGAATATTTTCTTATTCCTTAGACTCATTGTTATTTGTGTACTTTTTTATATTGTGGCAAAAAATATACACAGCAAAACATTCCCCTTTTCAGCAACTTCCACGTGTATAATTCAGTGTCATTGATTATACTCTTGGTGTTGTATTTTCATTATTTATATCCTTTTCCAAATTACTCTGTCACCATTAACATAAACCCAATGCCCCTGAACAAAAACTCTTCCTCCTTCACCCACAGAATCATTGTCAAGTTTGGTTTCTTCCTTTTTTGTATTAATTTTCTTGTTACAATATTTACATATCAGACACTTCCATAGTTAAATCGCTTTTTTTAAAGGGTTGTATATACATCATCACATTTCTACTGCTTCCTTCCCCTCCCACATTTATTATCTACTCCTCAATTCCTCTTGCACATGCCCCTGCCCTCCCGATAATTCATTGCATCAGTTATTGTCTCTATACATCCATTCTTTTTATGCTCCCTAAACCGTAAACCTAACAGAAACAATACAAATAAATAAAAACTAAACAGAAAGGGAAAATAGTAATATAAAGATAAAAATAAAGAGCAAGAAAGAAAAGGCCACCAACAATATTTTTAAAGCCAGAGAAAAAATTTCTGCTGTGGCACAAGCAAGAAATATTTGAGTCTAGAGAAAATTCAGGTTGAGTCGAGAGAGAGATCAATTGACTAAGTATCTTATTATACCATGCTTTGATCCAATCCAGTCAAGTTTGCAATCATTTCTGTCTGTCCCTTGCCCGTGTCTAGAGGGGATCTGCCAGAGGTTTACTCTGCTTAGACTCTCTGCAGATGGATTTTTGGTCGCCACTGCCCTCCATAGCCTTCTACAAATTGGTTATTCACAATTTAAACTCTGATACTTTTCCCTTCATCATATTTGGATTTTGTTATCATCACATTTGGATCACTCAGACTGGTGTGCTTCTTCCATGTGGACTTAGTTGATGCCTCACTTAGGTGGCTGCTTATTTGAATACAAGCTTTAAGATACTACTCCAATTGATAGTCGGGCACCATCTGCTTTCTTCCCCACACTTTGCTGTAGCACCCTTCTCTTCAGTGATCCCTTCCTGAAAGCGAGTATCGAGCAGGGCCATATGATCAGAATTAGCTGTTCTTGAATTGAGGCGAGAGTTAAATAAGATTCTGGGCTCCCTGTTTTTTATTGTTTTGATTATTATTTTCTTTTCATAATATGACCACTAAAGTAAACCAGAGTCATTCATAAATAAAAAACAACACAGAAGAAACAAAAAAGAAAAACATTATCAGTTATCTCCCCTGCCTGCACCGCCCCCCCCGCCCCCCGATATAAGACATTGGTAATATCAGTAATTTATCAAATGACATCGAATTTAAGGTACTATTAATACTGTCACATTTAGGGCATTCAGGAGGCAGCAAAGACCCACACATCCAAGACGAACACTGAACTCTTCGCATCAAAACCCTCGTGGCCTGCCGTGCCTTCTCAGTCAGTGGCAGCTCCATCCTGCAGGGGCCCTGCTCAAAGTATAGACTTGTCTCTTTCCCTCTCAACTCACACTATCCCGTTAGCAAATCCCTTTGGCTCTCCCTTCAAACGAGGTCCAGAACCCGTCATCTCTCTCGCTCACCTCTGCTCCCAGGCTGCCCAGCCCCCTTCCAAAGCATCTCCTACCTGCTCTCCATTCCCAAAATAAGACAGTCATATTTATTTTTCCTCAAGAAGACACTCTGGGGCTTATTTTTAGGGGATGAGTTATTTTTTTATGGTACAACAATCTACATTTATTCAAATATAGTTAAGGCGTCTTCTTCTGGAAGATCATTATAACTTTCCAAAACCCAAATTCCATCCTGAATTTCTTGAGACTCTATTTCCTTCAGAACCACTGGCCCCAATCTCATGTGGAGCCACCCACAGTGCTCTCATTCAATGAGCTGCTCTTACCCATGTTACCTGCTTGGAGTGCAATGGTAACAATACTGACTTTATCCCATGAATTCTTCACCCAAATCACGACCTCTTGCAGACCAGAACTTCACAAAGTTTCCGCGTTGATTTTTTGTCATTCTATTTTCAGTGTTGTCATTAATTTCTTGTGCAAATGGTCTTTGAATGGCTTGTGTATTGCATTATCAAGAGTCTGCAGATAGGTCACAATGGGGCAGATGAGAGGGGCTGCCTGTCTTCATTACTGCTTTGCGACTAAATGCATGGGTGCAGATGCGCTGTGTAGCCACACCCCCAACAGGTCTATTTTCCTGGGAGGGCTTGTATTGCGCAAATGCTTAGAAATCCTGCTAGGGCTTATTTTATGGGTAGGACTTCTTTTTGGGAACACGGTATGATGAGTTTATGGGAGTGCAGTCTATCTGCTAGCTGCAATCCATGACTTGTTGCTTAGTATATATGGATTTCTTAATTGATTGAGCTCTATTTACATTGAGTATGGGACTTGGTGCTAGGGGAAATTTTCCTTTATCATTTCTTACAAAGGCAGATGCTTGCCTCTCAGATGAAAACGTGTCATATTAACGCAAGGAGAGTATTGAGGTACTAAATTCATGGTGGTCCTCAGTCCCCTTTCATTGGACACCCACGAAGCCTGGGGTCCCATCCAAAGTTCAGTGACAGCCATTCCCACAGTCTGGGGTGGCCCTCCTTTACTTCATCTCCCATCAGAGTATTTCAGTGCCGAGTCCAAGGGCGCAGGTAGTTTTGAGACGGGGCCCAGTTCTTCAGTTGGGCTTCCATGTGGGCGTTAGGGGATGCCATGCTCCCTGTCAGGTTAGCGTCCAAGCTCATCACAGTGCTTAGTCCATAGTGTGGACTATAACTCTTTATGAGAGTCAAATGCCTCATCTTTCTCCAGCTGAGCAGCTGGTTTTGAACTGCAGACCACACAGAAATGAGGGAGAAATTATTATCCCAGTTAGCTGAAGAGGAAGCAGGGCTTAAACATCAATCCTGAACTTTATGTTTTAAATCAATGAGACAACCTTTTGTTTTCAGGCTCTCTTCATGCCTGCTGCCACATTGACAGCTATTAGTAGGACTTAGATAGGTTTAGTACGTCACTGTGGGTAGCAGCTAGTAACTCGGGAATCCCCTTTGTGCCAGGATCCTTCTGATGTATGTTTCTCGGGTCTTTGACCATACTTCCCAGCTACCAGGACCACCCTCCACATTCTTTCACACCGTCCCAAGTGCACCCAACCTCTACCAGCCCCACTTCTTTGGGGCCACCAAAAAGCACATGAAGAACAAACCTTCAACCTGCAGTTTTACTGCTAAAGCCATTCTGATTCATAGGGACCCTGCAATCTCCAGACCAAGAGTAGACCATGGAGAAGGAAAAGCATTAGCACTAAAGCATTAGCCAGAAACCAGGCTCCAGTAATGGATGGAACACCATTGGAAATATTTCAACCCGCTGATGAAGCACTGGAAGCACTCACTCGTCTATGCCAGGAAATTTGGAAGACAGTCACTTGGCCAATTGTCAGGAAAATGGTATATTTGTACCCACTCCAAAGAAAGATGACACAACAGAATGCATAAATTACTGAGATCACATGCAAGTAAAATTTTGCTCAAGATCATCCAACAATGGTTGCAGTAGTGCACCGGCAGGGAGCTGCCAGAGTTCTGGCAGGAGGACATGGAACAAGGGATATCACTGCTGACATGAGATGGATCTTGGCTGAGAACAGAGAATTCCAGAAAGTTGTTTACTTGTGTTTCATGGACTATCCAAAAGCCCTGAACTATGTGGATAATGAAAAAACTGGATAAACTTGAGAAGAGTAAGCATTCCGGAACATTACATACACTGCTCATGTGGAATCCGTGCATGAATCAAGAGGCAATAAGCCAAACAGAACAAAAGGATAGGTTGACACAGTGCTTGCAGCAATAAGCTCAAACATAGGAGCATTTGGGAAGGTGCAAGACTGGGCAGTGCTTCCTTCTGGTGTGCATATGAGTCGGAACCAATCAAGGCATTTAACAGCAGCAACAAACTTTCCAAAGAGAATGGCAAGTTCAAAGACAACCCAGCATTTAACCACTGTGCCACCAGGACTCCTTCTAACCTCTAAGGAGCCCCCCGAAAGCCTTCCCCATCCACCAGCTGTCCAGCAGAGGGTGTCCTCAGCCCCCTTGTCTGATTTGTCCCAGGTAAGTCAGCCTCAAGAGAGAATACTGAGCTCCCGGACCTCCCCAGAACCCCATCCAGCCTTGGGACTCCATTGGAAGCTATTATGGGAAAACCCAAGAATTCCAGTGTACCCTGCACCTCGCGGTGATGTATCCACTTTTACCCCTCCTAGACACTTAGGCATCCCAGATTGTCATCCCAGCATGCCTTTTGGCCACCGTCCCTGCCATCCGTTGGCACTGTGGGCTTCCTGAATCAGAATCAGTTTGAGTCCAATGTAATTAGGAACATCAATCTGCTGCCCCAACCATGTGGGGCATGTTCCAAGGCAGAGAGAGGAGGTTTCTGGTCCCCCACGTGCAGCCAACTCAGCCCTTCTGTCACATCTCCCCAACCAACCTGCGTCTCCCAGGGTCCAGCCAGAAGCCGGATTCGTAGCCCTTGCTGTTCGTTGCTGGGGAGTATGCTCCAACTCCTCCAGTCTGGTCCCGGTGATCTCGGAATGCAGAGTGGAACTGCTCCATAGCATTTCCACAGCCGTGATCTTTGGGAAGCAGATCCCCAGGCCGGCCTCCCAGATTCACCCATGGCCTGACCCAGACTCATAGCCGCCAGAGGAGAACTGCTCGTAGAGTTTCCAGAGGTGGGACATTTTTGGAAGCAGATTGCCAGGCTTGTCTGCTGAGGTGCCTCTGGATACTTCCAAGCCACGTTGGATGCAGGGAGGAGGATTGGAAAGTGAGCACAGGCAGTGAGGGCAGGAGAATGGGGTGGGGTGGGTGGTGAGACTCAGAAGGAGGACAGTCTTACACAGATGCATCCTTGAGCTCCCTGCAGGGGCCAGGGGGATCAGTGACAGAGGGCTCTGGGAATTGTGCAGAATTGCTTGCCGGGAGTTGGTCAACTGAGCATCTTCCCACTTGCTCCTCCCTCATGTGAGGACTGCTGTTGAGGACATGGTCTTCCTGCCCTTCCACCACCCTGCTCTGCTCCGCTCTGCCCCCACTTCCCATGTGGCTTCCTTTCTTACTGCCTTCTGGGTGCTTGAAGCATCTTCACTCTGGTCTCAGTGGCTGTCTCACTGATCTCTATGACTGTCTCACTTATCTCTGTGGTTGACTCCCTGATCTCTGTGGCTGTCTCCCTGATCTCTATGACTGTCTCACTGATCTCTGTGACTGTCTCACGGGTCTCTGTGATGGTCTCACAAGTCTCTGTAGCTGTCTTGCTGGTCTCTGTGACTGTCTCTCTGGTCTCTGTGGCTGTCTCACTGGTCTCTGTAGCTGTCTTGCTGGTCTCTGTCTCACTTCCTCCTTTTGCATTCCTCACCTCCTTTCTCCACTGATCCTATACAAAGGGGCTTCCAAAAATATGTGAAAAGACAGAATCACAAGGCTAATGGAGTTCCTGCATGAGCATTTTGAAGTCCCTGGTACCATATATGTCCTGTTGCCTTAGGTGTGGGGTAGATGGTGGCCCTGTCTTGGGGTGACAGTTCTCACTCTTGCGCTGAGGGGAGATGAGGCACTGAAAGCTGAGGCCTCCGAAGGCTGTGTCCTTGCCTGGCAGACGGGAGAGGGCCCTCACAGGACTGATTTGCCCTTGGCTCTTTGTCCTTGCCCCACTCGCAATTGTGTGCCAGAGAACTGGCTGCACCGTGCCTGCCCACATGTATGTATGAGGGATGCAGGTGAAGGTGTGTGTCGGGGGTGGGAGCCTTAGGACTGTGCTCATTCAGGGACCCCAGAGACCAGTCTTCCCCAGAGGTCTGCACTTCCAGCATGGTCAACCGTAGTGAAAGCAAGTGGCTTCCCCTGCTAGGGCTCTCTCATCTGCCCCCTAATGAGCAGCCCCCTGATGATGAGACGGATGAACCCCAGAAATACCCTCCCTTTTTATACAGTGCAGAGGTTAAGAGAACCCCAGGGTGACACCAACAGTTAAAAATCCAACTACTATGGAAAGGTTGGTGGTTCAAATCCAGTCAGAGGTGTGTGAGAAGGCAGGCCTGGCAGTGCTTTTTTGTGACAGTCCCATGGCTCACAGTTTAGCTGCATCATACTAATCTCTGTGGCAGCTGGCACTCATTGGTAGTGTTTAAGAGCCTGGGGGTGCGAGGCAGGAAGAGGGGGAGGGATGAAGCGCTGATACCAAGGGCTCAAGTAGAAAGCAAATGTTTTGAGAATAATGATGGCAACAAATGTACAAATGTACTTGACATGATGGATGGATGTCTGGATGGTGATAAGAGTTGTACAGCCTTCAATAAAATGATTTTTTTAAAAAACAGCCTGGGACCTGGCGTCAGACTACACAGGTTCAAACTCCAGCCCCCCCTCTTGCAAACTCTATGAGTTCAGATGAGCTGTCTAAGTCCCTGTGCCTCACTTTACTCTTCTGCAAAATGAAGGTCTCCTGTCATAGAAATGAGATGACATGTGTGGGTTGTACTATCCACTCTGTGCCAGCACCCCACTGTCATGGAGTCCATGCACCGCCCTGAGGGGTTCCCAAACTGGAACTCCTTAGGGCAGTTGGAAACCAGCTTTTCTCACTAGAAGGGGCTGGAGGTTTCACACTGCTGGCCTTTCAGATGAAGCCCACATGTAAGTGCCCCCCCCCCCCCGGGGCTCCTATCCACTCCGCCGATGCTGCCGCGTGCTGCTGCCAATGGAGTTCGCGTTTCTGCCGCCTCTGCTTTCTGTTCCGCCCTCCCAACATTGCTGGTGGCACGTTCTGGGAGCAGAAACCACTGTGAGCAGCCCCCGTGTTCAGAAAGAGGAAGGAGATGGAGAAGCAGCAGCAGCAGCAGCTTAGCAGAGGCTCTGTGAGACTGCCTGGCTTGCTCAGGCTGCCTGAGAGCAGGGCCCAGGTCCAGTCCGCCCTGGCTGTGCTTTCTACAAGCCCACACGTATGCCTGGGATTCTCCCATTTCCCATGAAAAGTTAGCTCCCCTGCTTACTCCAGACTGCTCCGGGAGGAAATGGGTGCTGAGTTCTAGCTCACACTTTACCACATATGCACACGTGACTTAGCAAAGCCTCCTAGCATAGCCTGGCCAGGCCTGCTTTGTTCATCTGTAGAACGGGAATCCAGAAGCTCATCTACTTAAGAACAATCAACAGACAGGTATTTTAAGACAAGGGTCCTCAAGCTTTTTAAGCGGGGGGGGGGGAGGCAGTTCACTGTCTCTCAGACCATTGGAGAGCCAGACGATAGTTTTTTTAAAAAACAAAACAACTATGAACAAATACACTGAGGGCCTGGGATAAGTTAGCTGCTAAGCAGGACAGCACCAGCAGCAAAAACACCCGGCAGACCAGATAAATGTCCTTGGCGGGCCTCATGTGGCCCGCGGGGCGTAGTCTGAGGACCCCGGTTTAAGACTAGAGCAATGCGGTACCCCAGAGAAAGGCAGCCACGCTGCCCAGCACCAGCAGAGAGCCCATGTGATTGTTTGGTTAGGGTTCCTGGAGACTTCAGTACCGATTTCCAGTCTTTGACATCTTCAGGCTCCCGGGCAGCACAGACTTCTGCACCCAACTGGTTAGTAGCTTCTTCTGCTGCTGCGGTGCAGAGTCCCAGTCTCAGAAAGCCACCGGGCAGTTCTCCCTGTCCTAGAGGGTCACTATAAGTCAGAATCGACTCCCTGGCAGCCCAGGTGGGGTAATGGGTTAAGTGTTGGGCTGTCAATCACAAGGTCAGCAATTTGACCCCCAGCTGCTCTGTGGGAGAAAGTTGAGGCTTTCTGCCCCTTTAAATATGTGCGGCTTTGGAAACCCCAAAGAAGCAGTTCTACCCAGACCAACAGATGAGTCCGAGTGGAATTGATGGCAGTGGATTTGTTTGCTTGTTTTGTTTCACTGATCTAACAGTTGGAGGTTTGAAACCACACCCTGCCATTGGCACTGCCAAAGAAAGGCCTGGCAATCTGTTCCAAAGGAAACCCCATGGAACAGGGGCCTGAGTGGGGATGGGCAGCCTGGCAGCAGGTAAATCCCTTTGCAGGAGAACTTGGATGGCACTAACCTCCATGCCTCTCACAATGCGGGGGAAGCCTGACCAGCTTCTGCTTCACCCAAGATGCTGTGGGAAATGCAGATCCTCAGGCCCTGGGCCAGGCCCCTGACTCGCGATGTGTGGTGATGAAACCCAGGGTCTCTTGAAACTCCACGACAGAGAGTTGGGGGGACAGTTTCCTGGATTCAGGGCAGACTCCAGTGTGAGAACCACTGACGCACATCATAAGGGGAGGTGGGCTCCCGAGGGACACCAGAAGAGAACGTGGCTTATAAACCACATGCAGCCAACCGAAGGAGAAGGGCATGCGGCGTCCATCTCCTAGGCAACGCAGTAGAGTCGAAACCTGGCCTTCGAGGTCTTCAACAAGGGACTTTGTAGATCTTCCCACTGAAGAGGGTAGAGAATGCGGCAGGCAGAGATGGGAGTATTGGACAGACACTGAAAGGATTCCAGCTACAGTTTCAGTTAGGGTGAGCCAGGTACTGTGGCTAAACCTGGGGATGCCCCCAGTGGCGGGAAAGGGCACTTATTCTAGGGAGCCAGTTGTTACTATCATATTTTTTGGACCATAAGACACACCTCAGTAGATGAAGTGACATGCCTTTACAGGTCGCAGGGAGGAGACAAGCCAGTCAAGGCACAGTGTAACAACAATGAAATATGCAACTTTCCTCTAGTTCTTTGTGTGTGTGTGTGTGTGGCATCACTGCCCTGGTGGGAGTAGGAAGTTTCCTCTAGTTCTTAAATGCTTCTTCCCATCCACTATCATGATTATGATTCTACCTTACAAATCTAGCTAGACCATGGGATGTACACTGATACAGATAGGAGCCAGAAACATGAAGAATCCAGGACAGATGACCTCTTCAGGACCAGTGGTGAGAGTGGTGATACTGGGACAATGGAGGGAAGGTGGAGTAAAAAGGGGGAACCAATTGCAGGGATCTACATATAACTTACTCCTCCCTGGAGTAAGGAGGGAGAAGGGAAGTGGATGAAGGGACACATCGGACAGAGTACGATATGACAAAATAATGATAATTTATAAATGATTAAGGGTTCATGAGGGATGGGGAGTGGGGAGGGAGAGGAAATATGGGGAACTGATGCCAAGGGCCTAAGTAGCAGGAGGATGTTTTAAGAAAGAAGATGCCAATAAATGTACACATGTGGTCTGCATAAAATTAATGTATGTATTGATTGTGATAAGAGTTGTATGAGCCCGCAATAAAATGACTTAAAAATAAGATACACCTGACTATAAGACACACCCAGTCTTTAGGACAAGAAAAAAATAACAAAAAATAATCTGAACCAAATAGTACCAGCATGCTAAAATGTTCTGGAGTACCACATCTTCGGATCATAAGATGCACCCTCGTTTTCCCCCCTCATTGGGGGAGAAAAAAGTGCATCCTATTGTCTGAAAAATACGGTAATTGTCCTTGAAGTCTAATTCAACTCGCATGCTGAATGAGCAGAATTCCATTTAGCTGGCAAAGTGGTGAGCTTCAGAAGCTGGCTGAGGTGGTCCTCAGTTGTGGGGTCCAGGAGGAGGACCATCATGGAGCTCTATTAGTGGCCCCGCAGCCCCTGCCCCAGCGCTTAGCCTTCTCCTCTTCACTGGAGGCCTGGAAGCATTAGTCCTTGCTGCAGTCAGGTCCTGCATCGTTTGTAAAGATCAGGGCCACATGGTTGCTATGGCCTCTTCGGCTCTGTTTTGAACTCCAGTGCACAGGGACAGCGTTGTCTCCTGCAGTCAGGGTTGCCCTTGATGTGTGCAGGACCTTGTGCAAGTGTTCTTGGGGGAGGAGAGGCACCCTCATCCAAATAAACAATTTGATGTGAAAATGTACTATAAAGTCCTTGACTGGTAGGAAACATTAGATTTCTCCATGAAGATCGAGGTCAATGGCACCAAACAACAACAGGGATAAAGGATAGAGAAGAGACGTGTCCATATTGGTTTGATCCACTCAGGGTCCTTGAAGGCTCTCTGTAGTGTCTAGGGACCATCACTTTATGACCTTTATTGTCAAATGTGTCACTACTGGCTCATTTCTTATCTAACGCCATGAGAAAAGGGGGACAAGCCTGTTACTAGTCTCGATGGTTCTTAGGAAGTTGTTTGGATTGAATTCATACGATTGGTCTTGCCTTCACGGCTCCCTGTTTCTTCACTGCTGGTCACGCCGTCCATCATCCATGACGCAGCCATCATCCATGAGCTGCCCATGTCCAGAGCCTCTCTCCAAGGCTGCTCACCTGCTGCTCTGATGGGGGAGCACATGCCACCGGTCATGCCACATGTAGTCAGGAAGAGGAGATCAGCTACTGGTCGATCCATTTTAGAGTGTGAATGCAGAACAATACACCTTGAGCAGGGTCTGCTCCGGAGCTCACTGGGGTCAACCAGCCCTGGGTGCATCTGGCAGAGGCTGACAGCCCAGAGGAAAGGAGGCTGGCTGCCGGGGGGTGGGGTGGGGGGAGGGAACCACAGTGCAAGCCCAGGACAGAAACATCGCAGACCCACACACATGACTCAAGAATCAGCCCAACAGCAGCCCAGAGCCTGAAACTTGTCCTCTATAGAACATGCCGAAACTCAAATTAACACACAAGCCCCTTCCTGGAGGCCCTGCCTTTATGATCCTGTGGGAGAAATAGAACACTGAATGGATGGTATGGAGCTGTCAGACTTCTCTCCTAGAACAGGGGGCTCAAAGGTGTGAATCCTGGAACGTTCTCTGGTTGACTTTGTGCATGGAGTAGGTCAGAGAGTGTCTCAGAGGAGAGAAAGAAGGACTGAGGCCCCCTCAAGTGCTGGGGCACCCCTTTGAGCCACCCTGTAGCTCTCCACTGGTCCCAGGCACTAGAAAGTTCTCCATAGTGCAGCATGCCCCGAGGAGAGAAGCTCCGCCCAAGCTCATTGTCATCAAGTAGATGGTGATGCATAGTGAGCGTACGGGACAGGGTAAAGCTGCCCCCTGTGGGTTTCCAAGAACAGAGCTCTTTACAGGAGGAGGAAGCTTCGTCTTACTCCCACAGAGCCCCTGGCAGTTTCAAACTGCTGATCCCTAAGTTAGCAACCGAGCGCATAACCACTCTGCCATCAGCGCTCCTTCAGAACTGGTCTTGGGCATCAGAACAATGGCACAGCCAGGCCGGGGGAGCAGTGGAAGCAGTCACCCAGAGAGACCGTTCAGGGTCCTGTGCCCTGCTCTGATCCCAGCAGGTGTGGCTGGAGCCTAGAAGGGAGGAGTGGAGATGCATCCCTAAGCACCTCCTATGTTGCATCCAGAAGATCGATGGCTCCTCCTGAGAGGGTGTTTTGTGCAAATCAGAAAGAGATCTGAGTCCAAATCGTAAGCTGTGTGACCCTGGTTGGGTGACTGGGCCTCCCTGAGCCCCGGTGTCTCCTCTGTCAAATGGGGGCAATCGTGGCCTCCACCTGGAGAGTTAGGTCTGCAGACTGGCACAAGATAAACGCTCAAAAACCATGAGCTCCTTTCAGCTGTAAAACAAGACTGTTTCTTTTCTAAGGTGTCAAAAGTCTAGTGGGGGTGCCCTGGTGGCATCATGGACGACCCACTGCATGTTAGAGGTTGGGACGCAGCCGCTGCTTTGCGGGAGAAAGATGAGGCGTTCTCCTCCTGACAAGAGTCACAGTCTTGGAAACCCAAAGGGGAAGTTCTACCCCATGTGGAGGGACACTGGGGGGTCATAACAGACTCTGTGGCAGCAAAGCTAAGTCACCAGAAGGGACCAGTCCCTGCCAAAAGATGTCTGGCCTATTAGGGCAGAGGGCCAGGAGAAAACCAGGCAGCCCCTCAACGAGTCGGACGGTCACCGTGGCCGCCACCCCAGGTTCAAATCCTGTAGCAGCAGAGCGACTGGCACCGGGACGGGCAGTGCTTCATGCTCTTGAACGCCTGGTCACTGTGAGTCGCAATCAACTCAACGGCACAGAACAACAGCAACAACAAGCGCCTCCCTTGTCACCCAAATCGAGCGAGTGATAAACATACATGAAGAGCACTTGGGGAGCTGGCACAGAGAACATGCGGATTGTTTTCAGCAGCAGCAGCAGCATCCTCTTCCTCTTCTGCCCCTTGTCCTCACCCCAGCTGGCGTCTTGAGAGCTGACTGGATTAACTATCCCAGGGCGGAGGTGGCACTGTTCTCAGCTGCCAGCTTCGAGTGGAGGAGAGGCATGGGCTTAATTAGCACCAATTAACACCAGGAAGCTCCCTTGCACTCTCTCTGTGGTCAGACTTCCTGCTGACTCGGGGCTGCATCCGCAGGGCAGGGAACGTGGCCAGGCTCCGGGGAGGAGAAACTGGGGGCTCACCAGCTGAGGTGGGGGTGCCTCCGTGGGAGCCCAGTAGGTCTTCCTGCTTGGGAAGGAGTGAAGCAGGGCCTGGGGCTCCAGAGAGGACTGGCTTGTCTAGGTCACAAAAGCTGCATCCCCAGATAATCTATGAGTCTTCTGCTGCTGACACCCAGAGCAGCAGCCCTCCCCTTGTCCATACAGTAAGCACACTGGCTTGCAGTGAAAGAAAGAACAAAAACGACGGGACAAGATATGCAAACAGTGACCTCAGGCGGTGTGGCTTCACCCCACGCGATTTGGACCTGTCAGCAGAGGGAGCCATTTCCGGGGAAGGGCATCATGTTTGGCCGGTGACAAAGAGGAAGACCCTCGACAAGATGGCTTGGCACAGTGACTGCAACAACGGGTTTGGACATAACGATGGTGAGGCTGGCCCTGGGCTGGGCGGTGCGTTCTGCTGCCGTGCAGTGAGACACAGTGCATTACAACCCATTCGATGACACTTAATAATGACAATGACACTCATGCCAATAAAAAGATTAAATACAGAAATAGGATAATGTATTAATGTTTCTTCACAAGTATCTGTTTTTGAAAATAGGGAGAAGTTTATATGTCTATCGTAATCTGTCAAAGAAACAAATAATATTGCAGCTTCTACAAATGTTTAAATGATGATGCCCAAATCGATTTTTTTCTTAAGTCCATGTTCAGTAGGCACCAGAACCACATTTATCCATAAAATGTTGCTCAACCTTCATGAAAGAAAAAGATGAGGCCTGAGCTGAAGTAGCCTTCAGCTACTTCAAGTAGCCTTCTGCAAGAACAGGATTGGAGCGCAGGGCCTCACTGGCGCGGAGGGTGGGAGCTTTTCAAGCTTGCTGCTTGAGGCCACTGCACCAGATCTAGGTTGCCCTGCATTTCCCTTTGTCTTAGCGTGGGAGTCTGAGTGGGCACATGGTGGGAATTTGCCTGGTGCCACAGTCCAACCGCACCAGATCTGGGAGGATGTCTCTTTGTCCAAGCATGGGAGTTTGAGTGGGCATACAGCAGGAACTTGTCGGGTGCCCTGGCCCTACCTGGCCTCCCTCAGACACCATGCCAGATCTGAGCTGAAAGCAATGTGTCCCTTTATCTCAGCACGGGAGTCTGAGTGGCAACCGGATCAATGGCAGGAACTTGCCTGGTGCCCTGGCCCTAGTTGGCCACCTGCAGACACCATCCAAACTTGGGCTGCATGCTGCATTTTGCTTTGCCTTAATGTGGGACTCTGAATGGCGACCAGTGCCTAAAGCGCAAACCTGCAGGGTGCAGGCTGCTGCTCCATGCGCGGCCCTCTGCTCACTGCACCTGGAGCTGCAGGATAGCAGAGTCTCGAGCCAGGGTCTTACAGGCCTGCCACAAGTTACCTCACCCAGGGCTGTGGACTGGGTCTTTGCAGGCCCATGCAACAAGCAAGTGAATCAGTGGAGAGTGCATCCCAGGCCCAGAGGGCATCCTTGCCTAAAACCAAGTTTAGATCTGGAATATGGGGGGCCAATGACTCAGTTCTGGGAGCTCACCCAGCCCAGGTGGGTCACACCACCTTAGGTCAGAACAGCACTGCTACTCAGTCAGTGGTCTCATATTGTCCTGACACTATACTGGAACTATCCATCAGTCAAACTGAGCTCCCTGTAGTTGTCCACAACGGTGCTCACCATCTCTTACAACTGCTGATTTTTGAGTCACCGCAGTACCTGACTACACAGCAACCAGACCAATCTCCCTAGTAGACAACAGGCAGCCCATGACAACACTGTCACCAATCACACTGTTGAAAGTACGCAAAGCCTATATTGGTATACCAGAAACATGGCACCTGCCTCTTCAAAATCATCATGTAAACAATAGCATATCACATCACTCCTAATAAGTAAACAAGAAAGACAAATAACATCAACAGAACCAATGACATTCATAGAAAAATCGCATGTGGATCTGCCACAAAAAGAAATTTTCAGAAGATTGCTGGGAGTAATATAGGAGACGAGGGAAGATACACAGACTAAGGATGCAATGACAGAGGGGATGAAGGCCACGATAGAGGGGATGAAGGCCACAGTAGAGGGAATGAAGTCCAGGCACCAAAAGGAAATACAGAAGTTAACAGAGTATGTTAGTCCAGGTAGACTAGAGAAACAAATTCATAGACACTCATGTAGATATAAAGAAAAGGTTTATATACAAGAGGAATGGAACATTGAGAAAGCATCCTAACCCAGTCCAGTCCAAAGTTATAAGCCTGATATTAGGCCCTATGTCCAATAAAGACTCCTTCCGACTTACGAAGCACATGCAATGACACCAGGACAATCACAGGCAAGTGGGTGCAGAGTCTTGTATGTCAAATGACAGTAGAAGCATCTCAGCGCTTGTAGGGGTCTCCCCGTGGACTCCTGAGCATTTCAGCACTGGCAGGAGTCTCCACGTGGCTTTTCCAGCCCCAGAGGTTTGGCTCCATCAGGGCAAGCCCATGTGACCTCTCCTCTGGCTCCTCCATTCTCCAGGAATCAAGATCGAGCAGCATGCTATCATCTTGTCTTGTCAGTAGTAGTTTGCCATCTCAGAGACTGAATCAAGTCTCTTCTCTCCAATCAGGAAATACCACAAAACTTCCCAGAATTCTCAGGAGAAAGCCATGCCCACACAGAGGTCCCATTGGCTATCTCAAGATTGACAGGATAGAAATTGACACTGAATACATGACTGACACGCAAAGGAAGTAGCAAAAGCTTCGCACAAGATCACCGATCTCACAAATAGACTAAAGGAGGCTGAGAACCACATCAGTGATCTTGAAGATCACTTACCTTAGCAAGTGAGAAAGACAATCAAACTAGATAATTAAAGAGGGAGGCAGAAGAAAACCTGAAATCATTGACTGATGCTATGAAAAGGAACAACATCTGAATTATTGGCTCACCAAAACAACACACAGTGAAGAAATCAAGTTAAGTTAACAAGGGAATTTCTGGAAGAAAATTTCCCCACCCTAGTGAATGAGAACCAGTCACTCATACAGGAAGCAGAGCGGAGACCAAGCAGACTAACCCCCAGGAAAAGTTCATCAAGGCTTATAATAGTTAAACTATCCAACTTCAAGGAAAAAGAGAAAATCCCGAGAGCAGCAAGAGAAAGGAAGATGGTCACATACAAGGACTCTTGAGTAAGAATATGTGCAGACACATCAGCAGAAACCATGAAGAGGAGGAGAGAATGGGCTAATATCTTCCAGAAGTTGAAAGAAAACAATGCCTCCTGTAGAATTCTTTACTCTGCAAAATTATATATTAAGATAGAAGGAAGACAAAGGTTTTCCAGGACAAAGAAAAACTTAAAGAATATGCTGTGAGACACCCAACCCTGAGGAAGATCTTTGACAACTCATTATGGTCAGAAGACCAACACTCACCAAGTACGAACAAGAGAACATCAAATAGCCAACCTCATCCAGAAGCCAATGAACCAATACAATCATCAAGAATATATGGCCACAGGAGGAAAACATGGCAATAAGGAAGCCCCCCACAAAAACACAACCCAGCAATAAAAAGGGTGATAGGAAAACACCCAAATAAAAAGACACGAGATGTCAGCAATGAACCCACAGATTGGGATAATAACTCTAAATGTCAATGCCTTTAACTCCATTATAAAATAAAAAGACTGGCAGACTGGCTTAGAAAGCATAATTCATCTATCAGTTCCCTGCAGGAAACACATCTTAAGATCGCAGACAAGCATAAACTAGGAATAAAATGCTGGAGGAGGCTATATCAGGCAAATGGTAACTCGAAAAAAACAGGAGTAACAATCCTAATCTCAGACAAAATTGATCTCAAGGTTCAAGGCATAAAAAGGGATAAGGAGGGGCACTTTATAATGCTTGAAGGATCACTTCACCAGAAACTCATGAGCATAATAAACATATATATGCCAAATGAGAGACCCATGAAATTTGTCAAACAGATTATTCAGAACATGACAAAAAATATCACAGACTTAACAATTATAGTTGGGAACTTGAATACACCACTTTCAGAGAAAGACAGATATTTGGGAAGGAAAGTCAGCAAAGAGACTATAGAAATAGACACTATAACTAGGCAACTAGATCTAATAGACATAGTTCAAGCTTTTCATCCAAATGTGAGAAAATACAAATTCTTCTCAAGTCCACATGGCACGTTTTCAAAACTAGACCACGTAGTGGAACACAAGTCATGTCTAAGAAAATTCAAACATATTGAGAATATACAAACGTCCTTCTATGACCACCTTGCCATAAAGTTGGAGATTGATAAACAGATGATCAATAAAACAAGGGCAAACATTTGGAAGAGGAATGGATACTGACACAGATTAGAAGGGAGGTCAAAAAACTTCTAGAAGTTAATGAGAATGAGAATACTTCATATCAAAACCTTTGGGATACAGTAAAAGCAGTCATCAGAGGTAGCTTGATTGCAATAGAAGCATGTATGAAAAAGGAAGAGAGACTGACGATGGATACACTCTCACAAAGCTCCAACAATTAGAACTGAGTCAACAGAGTAATCACTCAAACAGCAAAAGAAAAGAAAGAAAAGAAACCAGGGCAAATTTGAACCCTGGGAAGATAAAAGAATAATGCAGAAGATTAATGCAGCATAAAGTTGGTTCTTTGAAAGGATCAACAGAATCAACAAGTTGCTGACAAACCTAAAGAAACCTCCCTTTCAGGGAGGAGCTGGCGTCAATCCTCCACAATTTTTTCAGAGCATAGAAAAGGATGGAAAACTCCCAGACTCATTTTATGAAGCCAGTAAAACTTGATACCCAAACAGGGTAAGGATCCCACAGGAATAGAGAACTATGAACCAATATCTATAATGAACATAGATGCAAAAATCTTCAGCAAGATATTGGCCAATAGATACAGAAGTATATAAAATGCATAATCCATCTGGAGCAGGACGGATTCATCCCAGGGACACAGGAATGGTTTCACATCCGTAAATTCATCAGTATTATACACCACATTGATAAGATAAAGTATCAGAACCACATGATAATATCTATAGATGCAGAGAAAGCAGTTGACAACATCCAGCACCCTTTCCTAATTAAGACGCTCAGACAGATAGGAATAGAAGGTCAGTTCCTCAAGTTAATACAAGCTATCTGTGAAAGGCTGACAGTTAACATCATAGTTAATGCAGAAAAGACTAAATCAATCCTACTGATAAAGGGAACCAGACAGCGATGTCCCTGAACCCCACTGCTATTCAATATTGTACTGGAGGTTCTAGCTAATAACATAAGACAACAGAAAGATATCAAAGGTATCCAATTGGGAGAGGAGGAGATGAAGTTATCATTATTCACTGATGACATGATCCTGTACACAGAAAATCCCCCAAACTCCACAATTGGAGTACTAACAGCGATAGAGAAATATGGACAAGTAGCAGGATACAAGATTAACAGACACAAGTCGATTGGTTTTTCTGTATACATCCAGTGAGACCATGGAGGAGGAGATCAGGAAGGAAGTACTATTCACAATAGCCAAGAATAAATTAAAATATCTAGAGATATATCTAACAAAAAAAAACCTATAAAAGGAAAACTACAAAACCCTACTTAGGAAACCAAAAGCAACCTCCACAAATGGAGGAACATCCCATGCTCATGGATTGGGAGACTCAATATAGTAAAGATGTTTATCCTACCCAAGGCACTTTATAAATTTAATGCTACTCCAATTCAAATACCAACAGCCTTCTTCAGAGAACTGGAACAACTGATTACCAATGTCATATGGAGAGGGAAGAAACCCAGAATTAGCAGATAACTCCTCAAGGAGAAGGACACAGTTGGAGGGTTCACTTTATCTGACTTTCACACCTGCTACAAAGCCACATCAGTCAAACAGTGTGGTACTGGCATAATGACAGATACACAGATCAATGGAAAATAATAGATAATCTAGAAATAAAACCATTAACATATAAACAACTGATTTTCACCAAGGGTCCCCAAAGCATCAGGTTGGAGGGCGATGGCTTATTTAACAAATGTTGCTGGAAACAATAAAAATGTAGAAAAATGAAACAGGAGCTCTACCTCTACCCCATGCACAAGAACAAACTCAAAGTGATTCATGGACCCAGAAGTAAAACCCCAAATCATCAGAGCCATTAATGAGAGATTTGGGAAAAATCTTTGAACCTTGGCCCAGGGTAACTGCAATAGAGAAGGGTACACATGCAGGGGAATCTGAAATTGATAAATGAGATTTCTTAAGGATAAACCACCTGTGAACATCAAGACTTTACCAAGAAGGTAACTAGGCAACCCACAGACTGGGAGAGGATTTTTTTTAGCAATGATACAACAGACAAAGAGCTTATTATGATCATACCCTCCCTGTCTGCAAAAAAAAAAAAAAAAAAAAAAAAGGAAAGCAGTTAACCCTTTGAAGACATGAGAAAAAGAGCTGAAAAGAGGTTTCACTAGAGAGGAGACCCATATGGCCAATAGACATATGAGAAAATGCTCCTGATCATTAGCCTTCAAAGAAATGTTGATAAAAACAATCATGAGATACCATCTAACACCTTTGAGGCTAGCCCAAATCAGAAAATCAGAGAGCAACAAATGGAGGGGATGTGGTGAAGTAGGAAGACTCTTACATTGCTGGTGGTTCTGTAGCTATGTACAGCCGCTATGGAAAGCAGTCTGGCTATACTTAATGAAAATGGAAATTGAGCTACCTTATGACCTAGCTATCCCTCTACTGGATATATACACAGAGAGGTGAAAAATAAACCATGACCAGTAGTATACAAGCCAATGTTTATTGCAGTGCAATTCACAATCACCAAGAGTTGGAAACAATCTAAATTTCCATCTGTAGACGAGTGAATCAGCCAACTTTGGCACATACACACAATGGAGTACTATGCTTCATTCAAAAGCACTGATGAGCACATGAAACATGTCTTGTCCTGGGAAGAACTGGAGGAAATTGTGCTAAATGAAATCAGTCAATCACAGCATAGTATATATAGGAGAGAAGCCTACTCTATCATAACAGTTGGGTTGAGATTTAGGGAAATGGGAAGATGTGGGATGAAGACAGAACTTTTCCACAATTATTATACTCCAAATATTAGGCAAACTGTTTACCAGCATTTGTTATGGAAATTGAGTTAGCTATTCTCCCTGAAATTGCCAATTACTTAAGGCCTTTGTGTTGTCTAACTAGGAGCCAACTCCCCTGCTGTTAGAATGATGGCTCGCTTCCCTCAAAGCCTGTGGGCAAGATTCAAGAGCCATTCTTAATAGCCCCTAGACTTATAGAAATGCTTATCTACCTCCACAGGTTAAGGTTCAGCGTTTTCACTCCCCTTCACATAGTCATGTAGACATTCCTAAGACCACTCCTTATCACCATATAGCCCTTAAGACAGCCCTCTCTTATGACGTATGTTCTTCCCAGTAATTAGAGGGTATATAGGAATTGGATATAGGATAAGAGGTGAAGCCTGCTTCGCTTCAGCCTGCCTCACTCCAGGCTGCTGCTCTCCTGCCTTTCTCTCCACGTGGACAATCTAGCGGGGCGGAGGTGAGCATGTACCATGAAAGAATATATATGTAACTTCTAATGCTCTCTCTCGTGATCGCTATATTGGCATTATAATAAATAATAATTATCGCTACACAAATGCCTGTTGAACCCTTACTGTGAGTATATCAGAGGACTGTCTCTCTCCCCCCCGCCTCGCCCCCGATAGGAAGAGGTTGTACTAAACCCAGGATGGTATATGTTGGGTACAGCACAGTAATGGAAGAAGGGAAGATTGAGGAGGGAGAATAAGAGAGGGTTGAAAGTGAAAGGATAACAACGGAGGGAGCAGGGCACTAACCCACCCAGGGGGAGAGTACTGGTCTTGTCTCCACAGAAGCCGGAGTGGGAATGCAGATCCTACCTTGAAGTACCCAACTATGAGGACAGTGTGGACACATGAAAGGATGCATGAAAAGAAAAAGCTATAGAACCAGACATAACCAGAGCCAGACTGACCCCCTCCCAGGAAGTGGGCCTGGCAGAGAACAAGTTGGGGGAAGGGCCAGCATCCCACACCCACATGGAGACAGGTAGGCAGGGAGGAAGAGAAAGAGAGTCGGTCTGGTTCCCATGCTGGCCCGTGATGCTCAGAGGACTACACCCCTGCGGGGACCTATTGGGTCACAGAGGGGACTGGGTAAACAGCAACAGGACATGCCTCACTGTCTCCCTACTGAAGCAGACAGTGACAGAGGACATTTCTGGCATCACATGGTGGGGAAGCAATGCAATCTGAGCTCTCAAAATGGACTGAATCAAGAAGGGAGCACTCCTGGATGGACAGTCAGAAGGAGAGAATGATGGAAACTATGGTTCCTGGGGGGACATGGGGGTGAAGAAGGAGGGGGCATGAACAGGCGTGGGGGTGGGGGGAACAACAAGTCATTCAAAATTGATGGCAAGGAGGGTGTGGGAGGCCTGGTAGGGCTTAAGCAAGGATAATGTAAGTGAGAGGAAGTGCTGAAACCCAAATGAAGGTTGAGCATGATAGTGGGACAGGAGGAAGGTAGAAGGAAATAGAGGAAAGAACTAGAAGGTTAAGGGCACTTGCAGAGGTCTAAACACAGGCATATACATATATAAATATAATTATTTATGATAAGGAGGGAATAAATCTAGGTACATATATTTATAGGCTTCGTACTAAGGTAGCAGATGGTCCTTGGGCCCCCACTCAGGCACTCCCTCAATGCAAGAACACTTTGTTCTATTAAACTGGCATTCCGTTATGCTCACTGGCCCAATATAATCATTGAAAACAAATGGGTGCATAACCAAATGTGTTGAATAAAGTTGATGGTACCCAGCTAACAAAGGTTATATCATTTGGGGTCTTATAAGTTTGAAGATAAACAAAAGACCATCTACTTGAGAAGTAGCTAAGCTGATATGGAGGAAGCACACCAACTGGTGTAGTCACAAGGTGTCAAAAGGGTCAGGTCTCAGGCATCAAACATGAAAAAAAAAACCACATCACTGTGTGCTCACCTTCCTGAGGCGATCACCGAGGACATGTGAGGGCATGAGCAAGAGTGTTGAAGAAAACTGATAGTGTTTAGCTATCATAAGATATAGCATCTGGGGTCTTAGAGGCTTGAGGGTAAACAAACAGCCATCTAGCTTCCAGCCTGCGGTGTGGAAAGAATGAGGTATCAGGCATCAAAGAACAAAAATTATATCATTATGTGCCCACCCTCCCAATATAATTGCTGAAGACAAATGGGTGCAAAGGCAAACAGAGTGGAGGAATCTGATGGTGCCCAGCTACCAAATGATAAAGCATCTGGGGGTCTTAAAGACTTGAAGGTAAGCAAGCAACCATCTCACACAGAAGCAGTAAAGCCCACATGGAAGAAGCACACCGGCCTATGTGATCATGAGGGATCAAAGGGAGCAGGTATCAAGCATCAAAGAACAAGAATCACATCACTACATATGAGGGGGAGAACAGGGTGGGGATCCAAGGCCCATTTGTGGGCAATTGGGCACCCCTTACAGAAGAGTCGCGGGGAAGAGATGGGCCAGTCAGGATGCTGTGAAGTAGTGATGAAACATGCAACTTTCCTCTAGTTCTTAAAGGCTTCCTCCCCCCAACTATCTTGATCCCAATTCTACCTTACAAATCCAACTGCACTGAAAGAGGTACACTGGTACAGATGGGAACTGGAAATACAGAGAACGCAGGGCAGATGAACCTTTCAGGACCGGTAGTGAGAGTGGCATTACTGGAAGAGTAGAGGGAAGGTGGGGTAGAGAGGTGGAGCCAATTACAAGGATCTACACATAACCTCCTATCTGGAGGACAGATATCGGAGGAGTGAGCAAGGGGAAACGTCGGGCAGTGTAAGATATGACAAAATAACAATAATATTTATCCTTCCATGTCCTCTTCAACTTGGATTTTTGGAAAATCCCTGTCGAGGTATTGCTGCAACTGTTTTTGAACTATCTTGAGGAAAATGTAACTTGCCTATGATATTGATATTGTTTGGTAGTTTCCACATTCTGTTGGATCACTTCTCTTTGGAATGGGCACAGATATGCTATAGAAATAGGAAAACCGGGCTGAGCCCCAGTGGCATAAGTGGTTGAGTGCGGGACTGCGGTCTTCGGGCTTGGTGGTTCAAATCCAGCGGCGGCTCTCAGGAGCAGCACTGGGTAGTTCCCACGACCACCAGAGGGCAGTGATGTGCCCCCACCCCCCCCCCAAAAAAAAAAAGAAATAGGAAAACCTAAACATAAGGATACATTTAGGGGCAATTCTAAAAATTCCATTTTATTTCTTCTTATAATTGAAAACCAATTACAGTGGTTTTCAAATGTTTCCAGACAAAATGTCTTCATTGGAAATTTAATTTATTTGGTGAAATCTCCACAAATTCCTCTTTTGCAAAAGTGAGAGAAAATAGCAGGATGGTGGAGAACATGGATGGGATTTGACCCAGGCCTTTATCAGAAGGAGTGAGAGAACTGAGAGGCTCAAATGCTCTTTATTCATTTGCAATCTCTCCTCCCTCAGCTACTACTCTGGCCTGTTGGTAAGCAAACTGTGCTGGAGAAAGTAGTTATGAAAGTACAGGCCTGCTGTGTAACTGGCACAATTTTGATGTTGATTATCATACTTATTAAAATAATTATTAAAAATAATTAATACAAAGTACACATTTACTGATACATACACACACCTCATACATATTCAGCAATAAGCAGTGATTATTTATGACTAAGGCTATATTCATAAATGATATTGGTCTGCATGTTCCTTTTCTTCTGATGACTTCGTTTAGTTTTTATGTTAATCCATAAGATGAGAGAAACAAATCCAGGGACATTCATATATGTATATATATATATATATATATGAACAAACTTTATATCAACAATAATTGTATACTGAGAAAACATCCCAGCCCAGTCCAGTTCAAGTCCATAAGTGCCATATTAGTCCATATGTCCAATACCAGTCTATAAAGTCCTCTTGAGACTCGCACAACACATGCAATGATGCCACGTGCAGGAAGATCACAGACCAGCGGGTGGAAAGTCTTGTGAATCCATTGGGGGTGGAAGCATCTCGGTGTTGGCAGGGGCCATGAGGCTCTAGGACTCTACCTCCATCAGCGTAGTTCCATGTGGCCTCTTAACAGCAATGCCTCACAGGGAGAGTGTGTATCTGGCCACCAGTGAGTTAATTATCTCCATTTTTCACCTCCAAATGAAGCCACCATGCTGAGATCTGATTGATAGGCTAGAATCTACCTCTTCACAAGTTGATAGGACATCATGTAACTGCCACAGTTTGGGTATCGGGGTAGGAAGTGAGGACGTTTTGCCTCCTATTCTCTGATTTGGACGAATTTGAAAGGCCTGGTGCTAATTTTAGAAGGGTTGGCAGATGCCACCCGTGGAGCCTCTGGTCTTGTGCTTTTGATGTTGGGAGATTTAAAGCCACTGCTTTAATTGGCTTATTTGTTATATGTCTCCTCTGGCTTTCTGTTTCTCCTCCAGCCAGTTTTGATCGTTTGTGTGCCTTGCTAATTTCCTCCAAGATATGTAAGAAGTTCATTGCCACAGTATTCCCTTATAATCCTTAAAAAAAAAAGATTTTTTTGGTAAGCTTGGTAATAACTTTCCCTCTTCCATTCCTGATTTTATTAATGAGCCTTCTTTCTTTTCCTAAATCTTTTCAGCTATGTTTCCCTTAAAGCACTGCTTTCACTAAATTCCACAAATCTTCATATGTTATACTAATTTTGATTTGTCTCCAAGTATGCTCTTAGTTTCTTTTCTGATTTCTTCTTGGACCATTGGCTGTTTAAGAGTATACTTTAAAATCTCTACATATATGTGGGTTTTAAAGTCTTTAATGGTTTTTAGTTTATGGTGGTCATAATTTGGACTATTGTAATCTTTTAAAAATGTACTGAGACTTGTTTTTGTGGCCTAACATATGATCTGTCCTGCTGACTATTCCATGTGCACTTGAAAAATATGTGTATTTTGGTGGAATACTCTGTTTATTCCTCTGTTTATTCTGTTAGACTTAATGTCTATTTGAGTAAAGTTGGTGAGCAGTGTTGTTCAACCTATTTCTTTATTGGTCTTCTGCTGTGTTGTCCTAGGAGGTGGGAGAGTGGTGTCAGCCATAACGATTGCAGAACAATTCCTCCGTTCAAGTCTGTTTCCCCCCCATATTAAAATAAAGTGACCAGAGTTTAAGCAGGGGAGGGGGGGAGATTTCTTGATTAAAAATTTGGTCTAAATGGAACAACAAAATTTTTCATAGAATGCAAAAGTAGTATTGTAATATATTTGTTTTAATTTTAAAACACTGAGGGACGTTGTTAAATTGTTAAAAAGCAGATGTCTGGTCACTTTACCTATATATTTTGGAATTCTGTCTTTAGGTATGTATGTGTTTGCTATTATTATATGCTCTTGATGGTTTTATCCTTTTAAAATACATAATATTCTTCTCTGTCTCATGACAATTACTGGCTAAAAGTATATGGTGTCTGACATTAGTAATCTCTCCCCCCTCACTCCCCACTCTTCAAGCTCTCTTGGTTGTTATTCGAACAGAATCTCTTTCCATTCTTTCACTTTCAACCTGCTTGTCTCTTTGGATCTAAAAGTGGTTCTCTGTAGACAGCATGTAGCTTGGATATTTTTGGGGGGGAGGTTTTTTTATAAATCTACTTAAATCATTTAATTGGGGACTCTTTCAGTAATCTACTTTTAATTGGAGCATTTCTCCCATTTACACTTAAAGTAATTCTTGGTGAAAATAAATAAACAATAAAAGCAAGAATAAATAGTAAAGTACTTACTGGTGAGAAAGGACTTAACTTCTGCTGGTTTGCTATTGATTGTTTAGATGTCTGATATAACTTTTGCTCCTCGACTCTTCCGTGTGACCCCCTCTGGTGCTTTACTACGTTTTCGTTTGTTTGTTTGTTGTGCATTGTTTGGGTTCCTTTCTCATTCCCTGTTCTCCACGTTCTTCATTTAGTTTCATTAACAGCTACACTGCAGATATCAATTAACCACTTAAACATTTAACCATCAATTTTCAACCAACACTACCTCATCTTCAATAGTATAGAAAACTGCTCCTGTTTTCACTGACATGTTAAAATATTCTGTGTCCATCAACATACATTTGCAACAATTATTTTATACATTTGTATTTAAACCATAGAGAACAAAGAAGAGAATTACAAGAGTCAAACTAGCTCCTGTCTTTACTGATATAGCTATTCATTTGTCCCCTATTCACTTGTATAGCTCCAAGTTACCGTCTCATGTCCTTTCTTTAGAGGTCCCTGGATAGTGCAAAAGGCTTGTTCTTGCCCACTAGTCAGACAGCGGTTCAAATCCCTTAGAGGGTTCCATGGCCCACAGGCCTGGAGGTCTTCTTCTGTAGGATTATAGCCATTGGAAGTCCGATGGGTCAGTTCTACTTGGGAAATGTACAGTCATTGCAGGTGGCATTGACTCCTTGGCAGTGGATGTTGTGGGAGCTGTCATTTTTGCCAGAAGATTCTCTGATCCTTCACTGGTAGGACCCTTTCCTTTCATCCTTAGTGGCCTTTATTTCCTGCTTGTGTGGTGCAGGGGCTGCATGCGAGGATGTGAGCCACAGGACAGCAGTTCCAGCCAGGCTCTCTGCAGAGAAAGTGGGGACTGGCTGGTCTGGTACGTGACGCATTCTTGCCCTGTCCTGCGGTTGGAGTGGACTCAGTGGCAGTGGTGTGACTCCTCTTCGTGAGATGCCTACAGACCTGAAGTCTGGGGGTCTTAGCAGGCTTTGTCAAGCACCCGTGTCCTGCTCGAGGCATGAGTGTAATTTTCTGAGTTCCCTGGAGGGCAAATCTGTCCACGATGCAGCGGGATGGTCAGACAGAACTTGGTGCAGGGCTTTTACAGCCACCAAGGCCTCTGCAGACCCAGTGCTCAGAGGGTCAGCTCTAAGGCCGGACCGTCTGTCCGAGTTCACACGGCTCACGTGGGGCTGGGCTTGCCCCCACGTCTCTGGGCTCCTCTCACTGCCACATCTCTCTCTCCAGCTCCAGGGCTCTCACGGAGCCTGAATAAATGGTGTTCAAATGGTTGAAAGCATCCCCCAGGTTTGGCCCTTTGTTAAGAAGTCCTTAGAACACACTATTCAGAGTCGTTGATGGGATGGTGGATTCGAGCTCCTTTGACCCCTGGCATCGCTCCTGTCAGCTGGGTTTGCTGAGCAAGTCGCTTGGGAAGACTGAATCTCGGGGCCTGCGGCATCCACCTCCACAGCACGTGCCAGCTACAGCCCCTTCCCCCTCTCCTGGGAGAGACTCGGAACAAAAGCAGATCCTTGGGGGACTTCCAGGAGACAGTTGCCAGATTTAGCAATAGAAGTAGAACAGGACCAATTAAATTTAAATTTCAGAAAGTGATTTTTATAGTGTATTCCTCCTGCAATATTTGGAATGAATTTTGACTGAAGGGGGGTAAAGCACTGTGTATTTGAGATTCAAATTTAACGGGCATCCAGCATCTTTGCTGCAAGGTCTATCCCAGGAAGACTGGAAACACACAGGCAGGCTCTGGGGACTTCTGGTTCTGGGAACCAGGATGCAAGCCGTGTGCAGGGAGCGGGCAGGGCAGAGGGGCAGCACTCTTAGCGTGAGGGTGGGGGTAGGCGGTTAGCCAGGCTTACGCATCAGGGTTCCTGTTCCTTCCTGAGTGACCTAAGGTTCTGTCCACCCCAGATCTACTCTGTGCAAGCATGCACACTGACAGGCAGGCGAGGGAGGGAGGGAGAAAACTGCTGGGGCCTCTGTTCCTGGATCCCAGAGGCTCCAGTTCCCAGTGGGCAGGACCTGGGGTACCCCAGCCAGCCGGCCTTAGGGTCAAGAGAGCAGAAGCCACTCACACACTTCCCTACGCTTGTCCACATTTACACACACGTGTGCACCTTCACAGTGCAGACACACACTGCTCACAGGAGCACCTCCATGAGACAAGCGCTCACACGCAGACCCACGGGGCCCCGCCCTGCATGCCTCCTCACATCCTTCACACACGCGTGGGCACACACACAGCACACACCCTCGGGCTCCTGCTACTGAATACATGGTGGCACACAGACACACAGCCCCACCACCCCCTCTGACATCCCGGAACGCTGCAGCAAGCTCCCCTCAGACAGACAGCAGCCCCGCATGCACTTCGCCTCTGCCCGCCCATGGGCAGCACAAGACACAGGCTACTCTTACAACAGCCTGGTGTACTCAGCCACTAGGGGTGTGTGTGTGTGTGTGTGTGTGTGTGTGTGTGTGTGTGTGTGTGTTTGAGTGTGTGTGTGTGTGTGTGTGTGTGTGTGTGTCTGCGTTTTCTCCTGCTCGCTATCTGGGTCTCTGTCCACCTCCACCCGCCAACCCCAGCCATCCGCCTCCCTCCCTTCCACAAGGCTGAGGAAGAGTGCACAGCATGGGTCTCCATGGTAACTAGGAACCTCCACCCAGCCCCGCGGAGCCCGAAGCTGGCCAAGAAAGGGCCTGGGAGGCAGTGCCCACTTCTACCCAGACCATCGAGCTGAGCAGGTGGGCACCAGGGCAGAGAGGTGGGGAATGAGGGAGTGAGGGCGGGGTGGCCATCTGGACCTGGAGAGTGGCGCTGCAGGCACTGTCCAGTGCTCCAATGGGGCAGATGGGCTTCGTGGTGCCCGAGAGGAATGGGCAGGGCAGCCTGGCGTGGCATATGCAGGAGATCCTCAGACTCTGAGCCCCATCCTTCTGAGGCCCTCAGGTCCCAGAAACCCTGGAGGAGACCTTTACCCCATTCCTGGGACCCAAGAAGCTTGGGTGGTGAGAGAGGGGATGGGTTAAACTAACTACCAGCCATGGCCACTGGCCCTGGGGCCCCCTGTGCACCCGTCCGTGATGGAGGAGAAGCCACGAGGAGCCCCAAAGAATGGGTGGTGTGCCCTTGCAGCGGGGGCCCAGGGGGTGGGGGGGGTAAGGGATTCCCAGGGGAGGGACTGGCTCCTTCCTCCCAGGCCTGCATGCATTCTGCTTCTGCCAAGAGCCTGTCCTCCAGTGGTTGAGGGGGAGACAGTGTGGAGAGA
>PVJH01003531.1:30591-141129 GCA_004026705.1 Nesogale talazaci
CAGGTCAGAGTGGGCAGGGGACCTGCCGGAGAAAAGCAGTTAGCTGACACCTTCTGTCTCCTGCACCCACGGCCCCCTCTGTCCAGGCAGCCACACATTCGTATGTGTGTGTACGGTGGCGGGGGGGTGGGGGTGGGGGGGCAGTATTGGGGGGGGGGGGCTTGTTTTAGGGAGGGGAAGAGGATCCCTGGCTGAGGCCTGGAGTTCAGAAAAGAATGCGGGCAGCCTCGCCCTCTGGTGGTCACATCCTAGAACTACACCCCAGGACCAGAAGGAAGCTTGGCAAGTGCTCACGGCACCTCCAGCGGGAGCCTGCTGCTGAGACTCTCTCTTCTTCCCTGTCCCAACGGGAGGAGGAGCATAGTGAAGATAGAGAGAATCTAGAAAACCTTTCAGGGGGCGGGACCTCCTTGTTCCCTTTGCTCCCCATCTTCACCTCCTGAATAGAGTACACAAAATGAGTCACTGTGGACAACACAGAGGCTAACAAGAAGGTCACCGAGATGAAGGAAGCAAACAAGATGGCTGTGGCCAGTAGGAAACCCTCACAGGCCGGAACCCGAGCCCATCAGACTCAACAACACTTGAGGTTGACCCACAACTCCTTCCGTGGCCAACGTACCCGACAGTGTGGAAGAGCCCAGCTCTAACCCCTTCCCCACGGCCTGCTGTTAAGTCTTGTTTCTTTTTCTTGACTCACCATTGATATGTGTGAATGCTTGTTGGGATAAATTGGTTAAAAGACTGTTTGGCCTGTAAAGCATGTGATGCTTATGAAAGAACCCGGCCTGGTCACTGTGTGAAGCTGAGAGACTGAAAGGCCACGACCCAGGTGCAGAAGTCTGTCGATTCCTGAGCGCTGTCTCTGCAACTGTCCGAAGATGCTCATGGCACTTCCTCTGGGATCCGCTTCAGCTTGGCCCTCTTGCTCACCTGCCTTCTGCGTCCACAGGCAAGTATCCCACGTCCGGGTCCTGCCCTTCCGCTTTGCTGCCTGCACAGGACCACTGCTCTCTCTGCAGTCAGGTGACTTTCCTGGAATACAAGTCAGACCAGGGACCTTTCTGGCTTCACACCCAGCCAGCCATGGACACCCAGCCTTCGTGGTCCTTCCCTGTGGTTCTCCCTCTGGAGAGCTCCCAGAGACTGCTGTGACTGCCCCTGCCCTAGCTCAGAGACTGCCTCACACCTCCCCCCCACCTTTTCCCTCTCCCTAGGGGTCTTGGACTGGCCCTTAGGGATATGGCAGTCACGTCAGTCTCTCATTATGACAGCAGCCAATTGCCACCAAGCGAAGGCCCATGGTCAAGGTGGTGGACACAGTCGCTGCAACAACGGGCTCAAACGTCAGCACAGCGGTGAGCGTGGTGCGGGACCGGGCAGTGCTTCCTGCTGTTGACACAAGGGGTCGCTGTGAGTCCAACACGTTCCACGGAGCCTAAGGATAACAAGGGCAACCACTGCAGCCTAAAGTAACACGAGCGCAGCCACTTACGGTTCTGAAGGTCAGCAATCCAAAATCAGCCTCACTGGACTGGTTCTTTCTTCCCTTTTGGGGGTGGGGTGGGAGAGGGGGGAGTTTGCTGGTTCTTTCTAAAGGCTCTTGGGGAGATCTGCTTGCCTGCTTTTTCCAGCATCTGAAGGCAGCCTGCTTTCCTTGTCTTAGGGCCCCTTCTGTACAGTAACATCTCTCTGACCTTTGTGCTTGTCTGCACATCTCCGCATCTGGCCATACCCTCCAGATTGCCTTTCATAAAAACGCTTGTGGCTGTGTTGACCCTGCTGGAGACATGCAGGTTAATTAAAATTTCCCCATTTCAAGATCCTTATGCTCATCACATATCCAGAATCCCTGCTTCCCGTTTAAGGAAACACATCCATAGGTTCTTGACACTAGGATGTAGGCATGTGTGTGTGTGTGTGTGTGTGTGTGTGTTGCGTTACTCAGCAGGTAGGGTAACTAATCCAAACCAAACCCAGTGCCATCGACTTGGTTCTGACCCACAAGGTCGAACTGTCCTCTGGGGTTTCCAAAACTATCGTCTTGACAGAAGCAGACTGTCCTGTCTTTCTCCTGTGGAACTGCTGGTGGGTTCAAACCACTAAATTTCCAGCTAACAGGTGGGTGCTTAACAACTGTGTTATTTGGGGCTCCTGTATCGGTAAGGTAAGTAATATTAGATCCATGCTTTCAGAGAACAAAAAGGTGTGTAGCAAGAGTCTGGTCTTATCCAAAGAATGTTCTGGTCTTTGTCCTCAGCTTCTTTAAACCCTTAGAACGTCACTTCCCCCCATACAGCAGTGATGTGGTCGTGAGGCCATCGGACCTCTTCTAATGTCACATTCAGTGTCAGCATCAACCATGCGAGGCTGGTCCCTACCCAGTGGAGCTCAGACACACGTCCTCTCTTCCACCTTCTCTGGAGATTCTGACACCACATGTCCGGCCCACAGCACTCTCTACTTCTCTGTGGGGGTTGATAATTTGTTGCAACCATCACACAGAATTCATAGATTGTATGTTTGTGGGATTTATTGGGAAAGTAAGAAATTACAATTCAGCATCAGAAATGACCCAGGATACACTGCTTCGTTCAGGACAGCTTATTCTCAGCTGCACCCACAGACTTGCCTCTCTCTGACCTTCAGCCACTTGGTTCTATGGCCCCTTGGGCTCTACCTTGTTTAGGCAAGTGTCACAAAGCTCTTTTAGCTCCACCAATAAGTGCCTGGAGGCACCCCACTCCACCAGTGAACCTCACCCTGAAGACACTCACCTTTAGCCCCAGGGGTCCACAAATCTAAGTCTACCAAGTGCCTAAACAACACTTCACTCCATTGACAACACTCTCTTGGCCCTATGGACTGGGAAGCCCACTGAGTTCTCTGTGGTAGGTCTCCTGCCACAGTTTTGGCTCTTCTGTCACCATTTCCCTGCCTCTGCTCCTTACCATCCTTCCTCCCTCTATATCCGGAAGTGAGAAGCGTCTAAGCACAGGAACCTGGGCCCATGGCTGCTCTTCTTCCTTGATGGTAGTGAGATCCCCTTTCTGCCTCTGGATGGGTTCATTGCAATCCTGGTGAGCGGGCAGAAGGACCTGTGGGGGCACCATTGGTTAGGCATGGTGCTGCTAACCACAAGGCCAGAGAGAAACCTACCAACTGTGCCATGAGAGAAAGATGAGGCTACCTGACGGTCCCAGACACTCTGTGTTCCTCTGTGAGTGGGATGGACTCGATGGCTGTGGATTCATTGCTGTTGTCTAAAGTGGCAAAACTTATCAGTTGCCTCATTAGGAATCTGAACAATTGATTTGCATAATCCCATTCTGTACAAGGGTGCCATGCACCTGATTTCCATGATTAGCAAGTTATCCAACCCCTTGGGTGGATAAGCACCTTATCTGTGTAAGTCCTCTGGTGCCTTTTGGTGAGAGCTCCAAGGCAATGGCTGGAAGCACCATGTAAAGCAATGCACTCTATCATCACAGGCTACCCCTCGGCTCTTCTGACCATTGGCTCTCTCGTGTTTGACAGACCAACTCCCCCTACCCAAACACTTCCCAGTCCAAAGCCATCACTGAAAATCCACGCTTTGCCGGGCAAGGGTCCTCAGGATGAGGGTGCCGAGGTCCTGCCTACTCACCAGCTGTCGTGACAGCAGTCTTAAGGTAGCTTTCAGTCCAGCCTCTGTGTTTCAGTCCAGCACTGCTCACCCACCCCCTATCGCTTAGGCCACTCATGCACATTTACAGCTTTTGATTACAGTTTTATATTTTTATTTTTTCATAAAATAGTTTGAGTAGCATATAATTCAAATATCATACACTTCCATTGTTTAGTCATATTAAAAAGAGCTCTATAATTATCACTATAATACATTGTCGAAATTTTTTTTCCCTCTTGTCCTCATTATTAGCTTTCCATTTCCTGCAAACTTACCCTTTTGGATCCTGAATAAACTGCTAATCCGGGTATTGTCTGGATTTACCAATCCTGAATTTCATATACTAGAAAGCATACCCCCCCAAAACCCTAAGACAAAAAACAACCAGCTTGAAAAACAAACAAACAAAAACCCACCACATCAATGACAAAATAAGCCAGAGGGGAAAAAACGAGCTAGGAAAAGCCCAAACAGGAAGTATTAAAAGCTAGAACAAAATTCAAATGCATCCAAAGGGCAATCAAATGATCAGGTGTCATAATTTAACTAATTACATCTGCCGCAGTCGCGTTTACCAGACACCCTGACAGCAGAGCCTGACACGTTGCCCAGCTTTGGTCAGAGGGGACTCACCCGAGGCTTAATCCAAGTAGAGATCTTACCGATGGAGTGTGGGTCCCCACGGTCATCCATCCACAGCCCGTCAGTTGTTCACAATGCAAGCTCTGCTACCATTTCCTCTTTTGGTTTTAGATTCTGTGATTTATCCTTCTTGGAAGACATAGTTGGTGTTCTTCTTCCATGTGGGCATTTACAGTTTTTATAATGACCCTCAACCCTATTTGCAATTGTTTCTTCACGCAGACTAAATTATAAAATCACATCAGCATATTCCCCACCCTCTCTTATCCAGCTCCACTAAGAAAAGGGGCCACCTTTTCAAGGGGCTCCTCACTCGTCCCCCTCATTTTGATTCTTTGTTTGCTTGGGTCACACAGAATAGACTTGCAATGTGACCAAAAAGGAGTAATGCCATTGCCAGAGAATCTTGGGGTGGAGGCTAGCCACCCCAGAAAGACAACAGTGTGATTTAGGAAGGAGCCTCTGGGTCACGCAGTATCAGTTGATCTCAAACTGAGGTCAAGCATATGAGCAACCAAGCAGTCAATCAGGGCTCTGTAATGGAATCCCAGTCAAAGTTCTGGGCACCGAGGTTCAGCACAGCTTCTTTGGGAGCAATACTCCAAACATACTGTCATGTCCCAATGCCGAGACCACGCTGCTTCCTGACGCCATGGCACATGGACCCCAGAAGCTGCGCATCTGGTACCTTCCTAGACTCGGCGCGATGCTCTTCTTCCCTTGGATGATTTTAATCTGTGCCCTTTCCCTGTGATTCATCATAATCATGAGTTGAAGAGCTTTGGGGTGCTCTGTAAGTACGTCTCAAGCACACCTGGGTTGTGGGCTGAGATTCTTCCTGCTCCACAAACAAAGCACCTGCGTGGTTTTACAGTGGACAAGTGAGCATCCTCTTGACCTCACCATGCCCGGCAGGGCCATGAGGCCCCTGGCTTTATAAGCGTTACAGTGATGGACCGTTTGGGGAGGGCTGGGTGGGCATCTCCTAGATAGAGACACACAGATGGAGGGGTGACTGGGAAGAGCTGCGTGACTGATCCAGCGCAGGTTCTCGGGAAGTCTGGGCGATTCCTGCTGGAGCGAGAGGCAGTCGAGCGCTTCCCTTCCCCCAGGGGCCCTGAGTCTTGCACCCCCATTTTGTTGTTACTGCCAACCCTATGATGACTAGGCATTGTGGGAAGATGAAAAAAAAGACTGTGCTTCCTTTCTCTGTGTCCTTCCTCTTTTCTCTGACCCTGCACCTCTTCCCTGAGATCCTATGGGCCCGCTGACCCGCCAGAGAGACCTAAGCTAGACATATATATGTGGACAGGCAGAGGGACCGGGATGAGGACCCGCAGGACCCTCCTGGACCCCTGCTTCCCTTTGCACCACCCGACCCTTCCAGCACTGCCGTGTCCTCAGCTCCAGATTCTCGGGTCAGAGACGGAGAGGCCAGAAGAGGGACTGCCACACTTGAAGGTGATCCAAGCTGCCTGTTTCAGCACAGATCTAGCACTGCAGCCCACCTGCTGGAGCAGCCCTCAAGTTCGCCCAGGTGCAATCAATCAAGAGAGCGTTCATGCCATCTAAGACATCAGGCTTAACTGGAGCAGAAGCAGTTCTCAATCTGTTGGTCATGACCCCTTTGGGGACAAAGCTACCCTTTCACCAGGGTCACCAGATTCATAACTAGTAGCAAAATTATAGTGATGAAGTAGCAACAAAAATAATTTTCTGGTTGGGGGGGAGGCACCACAGCGTGAGGAACTGTGTGAAAGGGTGGAGGGATGAGGAAGGTTGCGAGCACTGGATTAGGGGAAAGGGAAACCCAAGACTCAAAGAAGACCCAAGTCTGCAGGACTAATAGTCGACCTGAAGCAGGACCCGCTACACGGAGTCCGGAAGTGCTGGGGGTGCGCAGCTGCACGCTCACTGTCTGATTCAGACCACGCTGGATGGACCACGGGGCGGGAGGAGAGGGAGGGGCAGGCCAGAGAGGAATGGAGGGTTATGGGAAAGAAGGGGAAGGAGGAGGAAGAACCTCCTGGGGTGGGTTTACTGGAATATTGTCGCTGCTCTGATTGGACGGGCTGTGCAGCTACATATAGTGTGCTTTTCTCTGAGTGTTAAATCTCACAAGTAGGAGGGAAAATAATAAAAATGAACAGATTAGGAGAACATGCCCCCAGCCCCCACCCCTTCCAGATTCCTTTCCCATTGGATCTAAGTCTGGTTGGAGCAGGTCCGAAGACAGAAGTGTTCACGTGAAATGGCTGTAGGTTCTCTAATGACACATGAGCTTTTTAAAAATGTGGACCAGAATCTCTGGTTCATAAGCCAGAAATCCATATCCTGGATTGGTGCAGACGTTGGTCCTGAGAGACGCTTTAAGCGTTGAATGGAAACCACACCTTTGAGGTCACCAAATACAATCTGAGAGGACCACCATGGCCCTCATAAGACTACTCTCTGAACCCAGAGGTCTGCGGTGACTCTCAAATAAAGTTAAGTGTGAGCACCAGAGACACTGGATTAAAGCCCACAGAGCATCCGGGCCACACATACTGAGAACCTTCACAGGCGGTCAGGAATGCAACCGCTTTCACTGAGTAGTTTGTGTAGACATTGTCAACAGGGAACCTCTACTGCTGTGAAATACTTTTATCCTGAGGCAAAGTCTGAGAATAAAAAGAAAATCTAATTTGTTTATTTACAATTTTGCCTGGGTCACAAGGAAAAGGTATTTTCAAGCTCAGGAGAAGTGAATGGACAATTCATTTGGTGTATGGAAATGGTGGGTCTTTAAAACTGCTGGTAAGAATGAAAATCAAAGAACAAAAATCAAAATCAATGGACCAATTGACTCCCGATATTGCTGAAGACAAATGGATACAGAGGCAAACAGAGCAGAAGAAACGATGGTGCCCAGCTACCAAATGATTGAATGTCTGGAGTCTCAAAGACTTGAAGATAATCGAGTCACCATTCAGCGCAGAAGCAGCAAAGCCCCCATGGAAGAAGCACACCAACATGTGTGATCAAGAGGGGCCAAAGGGAGCAGATATCGAGCATCAACGAACAAGAATCACATCATCACGAATGAGGGGGAGAGCAGGGTGGGGACCTAAGGTCCACTGGTGGGTAATTGGTAACCCCTTTACAGGGGAGTCACGGGGAGGGGACAGACCAGTAAAGGAGCAGCCGGGCAGCGATGATGAATACACGTCTCCTTCAGTTCCTGAAGTCTTCATCCCCAGAACCATCATGGTCCCAACTCTACCTTGCAAATCCAGATGGACTGGAGAAGGTGCACTAGTTGAGAGGGGAGCTGGAGATAAGGGGAAACCAAGACGGATGAGCTCCTTCGGACCAGTAGTGAGATGGAGCTGTGGATGGGTGGAGAGAAGGTGGGGTAGAGAGAGACGGAACCAACTGCAAGGATATACACATAGGCTCCTATTTGAAGGACGGGCACCAAAGGAGTAGGTTAGGGGAGAGGTCGGGCAGTGTTAAGATATGACAGAACAATAATAATTTATAAAGTATTGTGGGTTGTGGGGAGGAGAGAGCAGGGGAAGAGGGGAAGAGATGAAAAAGCCGATACTAGGGGCTCAAGAGAAAAGGCGGATGATTGGAGAGCGATAATAGGAGTGGACATGTGAAAGTGCCTGGCACAGTATGTTTATTTATGTATTGTGAAAAACGATGTACGAACCCCCAATAAAATGATTTAATAAAAAAAAGAATGAAAATAGAGTTGAGAAAATATTTTTCAAAAACTTAAGTGTGAGGTTTCTGGATTGGGGTACATCAGTTCTTGCTTTGCAGCATTGAAAGAATCCACGTGGCAGAAGCATGTTTGTAATCCAGGTGACTTTGATGAGGGAAAGGGAAGTTTCAAGTGTCACTGTCCCAAAAGATACACACTGGTTCGGGGACCACGGAGGAGCTCACTACTGACCACAAAAACCACGTGAAAAGAACACAGGATCATGGGCACAAAACCATGCTTTCAGAACCAGGAAATCCCAGGGGCCAAGAGAGAGGTCAGGGTGCCCAGAGTGCTGGGACAGAGTCCCACCTTCACCTGCCAAGCACGCCTGAAGGGGAGTGGGGTGGGGCTGCCTGCGGACTGTTTTTATCTTCTTCAGCTGGGGAGTCGCAGGTGAGGGTATAGGCTGTTAGGCACACCTGTGTGACGTCATGTGCGTCGGATGTGGTCAAGTTTAGCTTCACCTGGACTTTGGGAGGTGGTCTTAGAGTCTGTGCATGCTCGGTATGGATCTTTCCATAGATCTCTAATTAGTGTGCCAGCCCCTTTATTGTGGCCCTATGCCGGCATTGGGGAGACATCTCCCTTAGTCCCTATTCTGATGACCTAACACAAGCACATGGTGTGTCTTAGTGGAGAGAAGAGAGCGTTGGAGATGGGAGGGGTCCATTCCCTAGCCCTCTCCAACTTCTCAGAATTGGGCATCAAGACTAGGGCTGGCGGTGACGAAGCAGCACCACACACATATTGTCCAAGGGGAAAAAATATATGCTCCCACCTTAGCCAAGTCAGCTGGGTCCCTCTCCCTACAAGGTGCCCACCCAACCTCCTGGGCAGGGATGCAGAGGCAGGGGGTCTGTCCCTGCAGTCGGGTGAGCCCGGGGCGCGGTTAGAACTGGGAGCTCTCACCTCGTTTTGTCACACGGTCTGCCTTACCTTGAGCAGGGAGTTCATTCTCTTGGCTCCTCCGTTTCCAGAGGCCTGGAAGGGCCTGGACCAGAACCCCTTTCAGCTCTAGGGAAGAGGTGGGTCATGGTAGGGCCTTCCTTCCATCAGCACAGCCTCTTCCAGGGACCCTGGGCAGAGATTTTACTGACCCTGAAACTGAGTCCATAGTCATGCAGATGGGAAGTCCTGCAACTGGACCAACACCCCAGGTCTGTCTAGCCGATCCAGAATTCTTCCTGCATTCCCCTGAGTCTTCTGTCTGTGTTCTGGACCACTCTCTAGGGGCGAGGATCCCTGGTGGTGGTGCTGTGGTGAAAGCACCTGGCTGCTAACCTCATGGTTAGCCGCTTGTGCCTTGCTCTGTGGGAGAACCAAGAGGCAGTCTGCTCCTGTCCCGGTTACAGCCCTGGAAACATTTGGGGGGAGTTCTGCTCTGTCCTCTAGAGTCATAGGCGGCATAATTTACTCAACTCTGCAGCCGTGGGTGTAGTGTGGGCTCCTGGGTGCAAAGCGCTCTCATTTCCTGGCAGCACACTGGTTACGAGTTGGACTGCTTGCCTCTAGGTCCAATGTTCAAAACTAACAGCCACACCACAGGTGAAAGAAACTTTCTACTCCTGTAAAGAGTCAGTCTTGGGAACCCACAGGGGGCAGTTCTAGCTGGTCCTGGGTCAGAAAGAACTTACTAGTAGTGGGTGAGTGAGCTCTTATGCATATAGCCATATAGCCCTGGAGACTGCCATGACTCTCTTGGTTTCTGCTTCACAGATGAGAGAGAGGCTGAGACTGGACTCTGGCGTGACTTTCCCAAGATAAAGAAGCAGGGGGCTGAGGGAGGACCCAGCGGGCATCCTAGAATAAGAAGGCAAACAGCTCTACAGGCCCAGGCCCAGCAAGAACCCGGCAGTAGAGGGACTGTGGATGAGAGGGTCACAAGGGGAGGGTCCTGCTGGGGAGGCTGGGCTCCCTCTCCCATGCAAACCGCCACCAGGCAGCATCTGGAATGTTCACATGAGATACTTGGTGTTCTCAGCACTACAGGGCATTTAAACCTACTCTTCTTCAAAGACCTTCCTTTAAAGAATGTTGTTAGCCAGGACCTTCCCTCAGAGATAATGGTTGCAGTGGCTTGAGCGCAGAGCATCTGTACTTTTAAGACCCTTCCTCGTTGTTCCCTGAGCCCTGATGGTGTCGTGGTGAAGAACCACCCACTGCTCCTTGGAGAATGAGGAGGCTTTCGGGAGGGAATTCACAGGGGCCTTGATCGCAGTGCATCGGCATGCTGTCGGGTGCCCCGAGGCCGCTCTGTGACACTTCCAGGCCCAGTGCCAGCCTCGCCAGCGTTGTTGTGCTTCCTGCAGCCACTGTGGCTGCCCGTGGTGTGGTGGCTCTTCCTCCTTGTCACTCACCTGCGACTTTACTAAGCATGATGTCCTTCTCCAGGGCCGGGCGCTGCCCTCCCCTCTCCCCCCAGCACGTCCAAAGTGTGTAAGAAGCCTGTCATCCTCACCCATCTCTTCCTGACTGTGTCTCTAAGACAGAATTTTCTGTTCTTCTGGCAGCCCGTTCTACTTCCAATAGTTCTCCCAGCACCACAGTTCAAAGGAGCCAATTCTTCTTCCGGCCTTCCTCCTTCACTCTCTCACCAAGCAGTTTTCATAGGAGGGGATGGAAAATGCCATGGCGTGGGTCAGGTCCCTGTCGTCCTCATAGCCACATCCTTGCTCTTCAAAGCTTTACGATTGTGTTTTGCAGCAGATTCGATGCAATGTTTGCTTCTGCGGATGCTCTTCCCATGAGCATTAGTTGTCGACCCAAGTAAATGGCATCCTTGCCCATTTTGACCTTTGTTTACTGGGAGGTTGTCTGTTGGTCTAGTTGGAAGGAGTCATTCATTCCCTTCACGTGGAGTTGGAGTCCATACTGTAGGCTGCGCCTCATCAGTTCGGTCCCTGGCAATCAGCAAGCAAGGGCCGTCTGTGGGTTGCACTGTCAAGGAGCCCTGCCCAACCACGCAGGACCTCTCCTTGTTGTTTGAACAGCTGCCTCCTGGTCCGTAGGCAGGTTCCATGGAGTATAGTGAGAGGTTTTGGAGTTCCCACTCTCCTCAGTAGCATCCATTGTTTGTTATGACCCACACAGTCAAATGCCTACGCGTAGCCAATAAACCACAGCTAAGTATCTGTGGGATATAAAAAGATTTTTCTCCAGCTTGTCTTCCCCAAATATAGATCAGCCCTAGGACTCTGCTTGCAACACAAAACACCAGTCCATCATTGTAGCACACTTGAGAGCAAGCTGGTTGGAAGTTCTCTCCCTGAAGGCATTAGTCAGCCAGAGCCATCAGACACTACTGTCTGTCCCATCATAGGTGGGGCTCGCTCCCTGCTGTTAAGGATAGTGATGGTTTCCCTGGAGAGCTCAGAAGGGGTCAAACTAGCTCCATGAGATCAAGGTTAAGCTCCGGCTTGAGTCTAGAATCCACCCATCTTGTCACCTGTGTTCCCCAATCCCTCCCCTTCCTACTGTGTATAGCCCTTAGATTGTCCCCCTCCCATTGCTGTGTTGCCTATGGTATCACCTCTCACTGTGAAGAACATTGTGAACTGCAGTCAGGAACTGGCACACCCCTCAGTGTATATAAGGTTGGAAATAAAGCCCTCTCTCCTCTGGGCTCCCCTCCCGCCCTACCCCGTCTCCTTCCCTCGCCTCTCCTCCAGCCCCACTTCCACCCCCATGTGGACTATCAAGAGGGGCTGAAGTGAGCATGCTACCATGAAATAAATGTGTCTGACTCCTTTATTTCTCTCTCTCTCTCTCTCTCTCTCTCTCTCTCTCTCTCTCTCTCTCTCTCTCTCTCCTATCTCTCTTATTCTCTATGACTTTGCTATAATCTTGATCTATTATAGCTATACGATTGCACCTCTGGGCCGGTGATGTTACCAAGGGCTGGCTCCCCTGATAAGTACCTGTTTGCTTTCAGTCACCTTCCATTTGACATCGGCAGTGATCGCTCTCATGCCATGTGCTCTTCTGAATCCTGCTTGAACTTTTGAGAACTGCTTGTTGGCATACTGCTGCAACCATTTTCTAATTATCTCAACACATTTTCATTTGCATATAATATTGACAATACTGTTCAATAATTTCATGTTCTGTTACCTAGAATGGGCCTCCTGGGTGACTCTAATGTTCATCCTAATGTTTGAGAACGGCTTTACTCTGGAGACGGGCCCTGGTTCTGGTAGCACACATGAAAGAGCCAGATAGTTCCAGGATCAAATCCCAGTTCTGCCATGGACGCACTTTTGGGAGTGAACCGTGTGACCTGGGACTCAGTCACTGGGGGCATCATCCCAGCAAGTCTGGAGCCAGATAATCTGGGCTTGAACTCCTAGCCTCTGCCCTCTTCCTGTTATGAGATCTTGCACTCACGCAGACTCTCTGAGCCTCGGTTTCCTCATCCACGATGTGAAAACAACACCTGGTCCTACGGTGAGCAAGAAGACTAACCAAGTGACAACGGTGATGCGTCTGACGTGGTGTTGAGTGAGGGTGTCCCCTGAGGGAGCCTCTGAACGAATCCCTGTCATGACCAGGAGACCCCAGGTGGTCGCATTTGTGTCTGAGTCACCTGCTCCCAGGCACTCACCTTTGTTCGCTCTCTGGATTTCCTTCTCCTGCTTGAGGTGGGGGTGGTGATGGGATCAGCGTCTCCAGGTATCTTCTGTTCTTTTTTTAAATATAGATTTTAGTGGGGGCTCATACATTTAATACATCATTTAATACATTTAACACACCATTTGTATTAAGCATATTTGTATACATGTTACTATATTCATCTACATTATCTACTTGAACCCCTCCAGCGTAAGCTCCTCTTCCCCTCTTTCCTCTAGCTCTTTATTTTTTTAATTCAATTTCCCATGTTTCCCCTTCCCCATTTTCCTCCCCCATGCATCTCCTAGCACATGGAGTGGGCAACTTTGATTTCCAAAAAAAGCCTTTTGGCTTTGTTTTGGTCGATGTTATCCTGTGCTGCTATAACATAAATACCCAAAGCGGGTGACTTTAGCCAACAGAAACAGACATGCTCCCAGTATAGGCTAGACGTCTAGATTCAGAGTGTCTCTCTGGAGGAAGGCTTTCTCTTTCTGTTGGCTTATGGGGAAAGGACCTTTCTCACCTGAGTCCCCGAGTGATCTTCGTGGGCTTTGCCAGCCCTCTTCTCCCGTCTCTGCTGTTGAATCTCTTCATTCCTCAGAAGAGGAGCCTCGAGGTGTTGGGGTTAGGAGGTGGGCTGTGATCCCAAAGATCAGCAGTTTAAAACCACCAGCTGCTACTCAGGAGAAGGAAAAGGGGGCTTTCCACTCCTAGAAAATCACAGTCTCCGAATATCTCAGGGGCAGTTCTACCCTGTCCTGCATTGGCATCGACTGGATGGCAGTGAGCCATCTCGGGAGACATGGGCTGAAGGTTCCCCCATGAATAGGACACACACCCGCCACTCCCCCATGGGATTACATCCATGGGAATGCACTCTCAACTGCCATTCGGTCAATCCCAGCTTCTATCCATCCTGCACGTCAGGGAAGAACTGGCTGCCTCTGTGCATTTCAGAAACTGCAAGTCTTTACCAAAGCAGACAGCCCCTCATTCTCCTTTGCAGCCACTGGTAGCTTTGAATCCCTGACCATGCTGCGAGCTGCTCAGCAGGTGGTCCACGATGCCCGCAGGGTTCCTGACCACAGGCCGAGAAGATGGAGATTTCTAACACGTATTCTGTTAAGGACACGGTTTCATTCAAACAGCTTGCTCAATGCTGTGACGGTGCCCACTTGTAGAACACATGGAGAATTCAGCAAAGCATACAGCTGGGCTCGTGGGGATGGGAGGGTGCCAAGTTTACAGCTGATCAAAATTTCATCTTGACCTATGGCTTTCCAGTTCCATCCTTTGCCGTTTGTGTTGCAGAGTTGAGTAGCTATCGTGAAGACAATGTTGCACAATGAGATTATTTGCTACTGTAAGTCTTTCCCCACAACATTAATCTCATTTTCAAACACCTTTCTGCTAAAGCTTTAGAGTATGCCTCACAAATTCTATAACCACTGCCTCCTTGTTGGCTTTTTAGATTGTGTCCCAATTATAAAAAGTGCCATGCGACACATCTTTCTATATAAATCTTCTGTTCCACGTCTCTGATGATTTCCTTAGGTAAATTCTTAAAGGAGAAATTAGTGAATGGAAAATGGGGATGTTTTTCTTAAAGCAATATGTTCTCAAGTTGCTCTAGAGATGGGTTTTGCATTCTGGGGTCTCATTTGCCATCCTTGGTGATAATATTTTATAGTGTAGTGGCAATTGTCTCCCCTATTTTATAAAGGTGAGTGAGTGTCTTTTCCCATGTATTTGCTAACCACTTGCTGATGGGACTTCATACTCCTCACCCTGAGACTGAAAGTCCTGGGTGTGACACAATTGGTTAAACACTTGACCCCCTTAAAATCTAAATACCTGGGAGGCGTGAGCCTGCCCTGTGTCGTTCCCCCCACCCCCCATCATGTCGGGAAGGTGGGCATCATGGAATGCCAGTTTAATAGAACAAATTGTTCTTGTGTTGAGGGAGTACTTGAGTCGATGTCCACTGTACATCTGCTACCTTTAATATGCTAAAGCATCTTTATGCTTGCCTCCAAGCCAACACTAGGCTACAGGGAAGGGCGGGTTATCACCCACCCAGGGGCCTAGTCCAGGTGGCATGGTTCCAGAGCGACTTCATTTACGTTAATTAATCTCTGCTCGTCATCATATCCTGCTTCGTTGGATTTAATTTGCTCCTTTTTCTAATTTCTTCACATGGATTCTTAGATCACTGCCCAGCTCAAGATTTTGAATCAGGCCTGCCAAGCACCTTTTGCTGTCTAAGGAAACCGTCACAGGCTCTGGGAGCAGAGCGACCTTTCAGTCTCCCGCACCTGCCTGCGCCCCGGGGTAGAATTGACCCCTTTCCTTGCTCACACAGCTGCTGAGACCAGCTTCGTTAGGGGACACCAAGCTCAATGTGACTGTCCCATCCCATCTGATCCCCTGGCTTGGGGTCACAGGGTGTCCCCAATGCCTGACATGGTGCCTGGCTTGTAACCAGTGCATCCTGGAGATTTGTTGAATGCATCTGGAGAAGCCTTTGTCACCACCAAGCGCCTGGTCATTAGTGGCCCTGCCTCTTTCCTCCTTTTTGGCCCTGGGGGAAGAGCAGTGACCCCAGCAGACCATTCAGTTGGGGAAACTGCTTGAGCAAAGTCCCCAAGGCAAGACCAGAGGGCCGGAGCATTCGGGCATTCCGTGATGTTGGCTCAGAGAGCCCTGGAGGCATGGTGGGTTACACATGGTGGGCTAGCCTTAAGGCTGACAGTTTGAAACTACTAACCACTCTGCAGGAGGAGGAGGGGGCTTTCTCCTCCTGTAAAGAGTTACAGTCTCAGAAACCCCAAGGGAAGTCCTGTCCTGTGCTACAGGGTGGAGGCCAGGCAGTACGCACTCATTTGCAGTGAGGTTTGTGTGCCTGTACACATGATGAGGAATGGAGAGGTGGAATGGTGTTGTTTCTGCTTGTCACTCAGTCGACTTGATACATTAAAACCTCATGGGTGCCCAGTAAAGTTGCCTCATAGTGGGGGGCTTCGATCAGCCAATTTTTTTGTCTGGCAGAAGAGTCTTAAGCTTCTGGTCGCTCAGAGACTCGGGTGCCTCATATGGATAGAGAAGGCCGTCTGCAGCAGAGAGGAGGTAGCTCCAGGCAGCTGGTACTAAGAAGACTCCAAGCTCATAGACACAGGTGCCACACAGTCACCTTCTGGTGGGGCTGTCATCAAAGCGACAGATGAGGCTGGTTGCCCAGCAACAAGGCCCTGCCCTACCCCCACCTCACCCCCACCACTCCCAAGGCCACTTATGACCCTGGAGAGCTTTGTTGGCTGGTGGCTTTCTTCCCCACTTCCACATGGCTCTGGTGTTTAGATGGAACCCATTTCTCTTGCCTCAGGTATTGATGGGGATAGATGGGAAAAGGTGCTTTATGGTTGCTGTGGTCAGGGGTCAGGGAAAAGGACCAATGTGGTCTATGGCAGGGGAGGGGAACAGGTGGGTGTTTGTCCATCTCCATAGTTAGGAAAGTGAAACCAAAAAAAACCCAAAAACCACTAGCAGGATCGGCAGAGCTGCTGCCAGGGCCTAACACTGCCTCTCTTTTGCTGTGTGTTTCAGGTGCTGACTATCCCTCCCTGGATCTCAGTATCCCTGCTTGTGAGACAATGGTTTGGGCAGGCTGGTCACCAAGACCCATTGTAGAATTCCAGAAATGTCTTGCTTCTTGCCAGGCCTCTGCCCAGCACTGCAGCATCTCCGGTCTGGTCTGTTGTGAGCAGGGAGAGTTGGGAGGACCGTTTCTAGGTCTCACATTCGTTAAAGACCTCAAACCTAGACTTTTGAGGTCATTACCAAAGAAGGTCATAGTTTGTATCATTTTCCCAGTAGGCTGTTTTTTAAAGCAGTCTTAGGTTCTGAGAAAAATTATGCAGACAGTACAGAGCCTTCCTTTGCCTTTCTACCCCATATACTATTTCCACTATTCATATCTTGCATTTCTGTGACATTTGTTATACATGATAAACCAGTATCAATACACTATTACTAACGAGAGTCCATTGTTTGTATTAGATTTCATTGTTTGTATAGTTCTCTGGGTTTTGACAAGTATGTGTCTTGCGCCCACCATCTCACTATCTTACAGAATAGTTTTTCTGCCCTGTGTTCCTTTGAGTCACCCCTGCCCATGGGCCCCAGGCTCCCTGACAGGCACTCATCTTGTCTCTGTCTCTATCATCTGTCCTCTCCAGGAGGTCATGTGGTTGGAATCCCACAGCATGCTTTTCTTTCTCACTGGGCAGCCTGCCTTTTAAGAGTCTTCCAATCTGGACTTTCTGTGGCTTAAAACTTCATTTCTTTTTCTCTGTAAGTAACACTCCCTTGTATGAATGTGTGTTAACCCAGATAGACTAGAGAAACAAATTCATAGACACTCATGTGTGTATAAGAAAGAACTTTATATACAAGAGCAAACGAATATTGAGAAAACAACCCAGCCCAATCCAGATCAAGTCCATATGTCTAATACTAGCCCCGAAGTCCGATATCAATCTATGAAGTCCTCTTCAGACTCACACAACACATGCAATGACTCCAGATGCAGAAATATCACAGGGGCTGATCTTTCCACTGGGGTGGGAAGTCTTGTAGATCCAGTGGCAGTGGAAGCATCTCAGCGCTGGCAGGGGTTTCCATGTGGCTCCTCCAGCTCCAGGGAGGGAGCATGTGTCCCGCCTCCAGTGAGCTATTTATCTCCGTGGTACCTCCATATGAGGTCATCAAGATGCTACCTGATTGACAGGCTGGACTCCACCCCTCCACAAGTTGACATCAGATTATGTTATATTGAAGTCTTGGCCCCTGGCCCTGTGGACATGATGCTAAATGGAAGCAGGGACTTTCTTTCATGATTCAAGTGAGCTGATATTGGAGTAGAGTGGGCCCTAAATCTAGTCACTTCTTGATCACAACAAGACTGGAACCAAAGCGGAAACACACAGCAGAAGTATAGCTGGCACGTGAGGTTCTGTCCACAGTCAAGACTTGTCAGCAGACATCAGAAGCCAAGAGTGAGGTCCATAGCTCAGACCCCTGATTTGGCCTTTTAGTCTCTAAAATTGGGGCAGAGTCCATTTTTGTCCTTTAAAGTCACCCACTTTTGTTTGTGCGTTTATTCATTCACTCATTGTATGTTGCAGCAGTACTTGGCCACTAAGGGCCCTGGTGGTGTAGCAGGTTAGGACTTAGACGACTAATTGCGAAATCAGCAGATGGAAACCACCAGCCCCTCAGATTGAGAAACATGAGGCTTTCTATTCCCCTCAAGGATATATAGTTTGCATCAAGGCAGTTCCAGTCTTATACAGCTATAGGAGGCAGAACCAACCTGATGGCAGTGAGTGTTAGATCAGTCACCAATGGGAGACTATTTCCTGCTTTCTGAGGAAGCAGTCCATCTGTCTTCCTTCACGCTCCCCTGGCAATGAACATCCCTGCACGTCCTCCTCAGCTCTTGGCACCATCGGGTTTTAGAGTCAAGGACCACGCTCTTCCGTCAGTTGGCGGCACTGTGGCAGCTTGCATGTGGCTCTGATGCCGAAAGCCATGTCACCAGTGTCTTTAAACCAGCCAGGACACCCAGCGGAACTTCCAAGCATACATAAACTAAGAAGAACAACCTGGAGATCTGCTTCTAAAACATACACATCAGTGAGAACCTTATGCATACCAGTGGGATGCTGTCTGTTAGGACGTTGCATGACTGGCGAGCCCCTCAGGTTGGGAGTCATGCAAAGCACAACTGGGCAAGGGTTGCTGCCTAAAGTACACTCAGCAATTAATGGCATGGTGGGGGCAAGGCTGTCAGGACCTTCCTATGCTGGTGGGGCAACTCAAACTGGGAGAAAATAGCTACAAACACCAACCGATCATTGGAAGTATGGCTGTTGTTGTTTTTGTAGTTGTTAGGCGTCATCAAGTCCATTTCAACCCCTTGTGACCTTCTGCTCAACAGAGCGAAACACTGCCTGGCCCCGAGCCATCTTCTCAATTGTCCTTTGCAGCCACGGGGCAAATCCATCTCCTGGAGGGTCCTTCTCTCGGTCTGTGACCCCTCTCCTTTACCAGCCAGGATGTCCTTCTCCAGGGACTGGACTTTCCTGGCTATTGTCCAAAGACTGACCAAAAAGGAAGACAAAACCTTGCCATCCCTGCTTATAAGGGGCACTCTGGCTGTACTTCTTCCGAGACAGCGCAGATTGCTCTTTCAGCAGTCAGTGGCATGTTCAGTACTCTTTGCCAGCATCACAATGAAAAGGCACTGATCTTTCTCCAGTCTCCCTTATTCAAGGCCCATCTTTCACAGGCATACAAGGTGATTGAAAGTACCTTGGCTTGGCTCAGACACACTCTCTCCCTCCAAGTAACCTCCTTGATTTTCAAGACTCTACAGAGATCTTGGCAGCACATTGACCCCCGGCAACTTGTGTATTGACCTCTTAGCTGCTGCCTCCATGAGCATTGATTGTGGATCTAAGCAAGACACAATCCTTGATGACGTCCAACGTTTCTCCATTCATCCTGACCTGTCGCCCCTGCTGTGAGGAGTTTGGTCTTTTTTGAGTTGCGTCACGGTCCATGATGAAGACGGTAACCCTTGATCTTCATCAGCCAGTGCTTCAGCTCCCCTTCACTTTCAGCAAGGCCTCTCAGACAGTGATGGGAGGCCTTCCCTGAATCCTGACGCCACGTTCTTCTTCATAGAATGTAGATTACAAATCTAGAAAAAATAGAAGCTGAACATGTGAAATGGAATACTTGAGGACTGAGGTTCTAGGTATTGATGAGACCAGCTGGGCTCATGTTGGCCATTTCGAATGGGCAAATCAGATGGTCTTCAATGATAGGAATATATGAATTAATTGAAGAGTAGTGGTATTGCACTCATTATCAAAAAAAAATTTCAGAACACTGACAGAATGATATTCATTTGTAAGAGCAACTCAAAAAGATAACAGCATGCTATAATGTAATGTGCAAAGATCAGGAAATCCACAGGGAAAGGCATGCTTGGCGTTTCTCACGTAGAAAGAACCAGAGAACAATTTAAGTGTCATATTGAATTTTCAAAGGATTCTATGGCCAAGATATTGGATTATGCAGGAAGCTTTAAAGGATATGAACTGCACATCATGGCCCTGCTCAACGCGTGCCCTCAGGAAGGGAATGCGGAAGACACGGATGTTAAAGCAAAACATGGCGAAGAAATTGGATGGTGCCCAGCTATGAGATAAAATAGCATGTGGGGTCTGAAAGACTTGTCTCTAAACAAGCAGCCATCTGAGTGCGACATGGACTAAGTCCCATGGAAGAAGCAAGACAACCTGCATATGCAGAAGGCACACCTTTGCTTGCCGAAATGCAGAGGCCTTGAAGCCCTCGGTGTTGAAGATCAAAGACTGGAAAGCCTTCAGTGTGTATTCGACTCAGTGTCAAGAAATCCCAAACCCCCACAACTGGACTGAGAAAAGAGGGAAGTTGTCAAAGATTTTATTTACTTGGATCCACAAATAATTCTCATGGAAACAGAAGCCAAGAAATCAAATGACATATGGTGTTGGACAGTCCACTACAAAAGACTTTTTAAAAGTGGACCCAAGTTATGGAATTTCTGGTTGCCTCATGTGCATGCAAAAACTGGACAATTAATAAGAAAGAAGAAGAAAGGATGCCTTTGAATTGTGGTTTTAGCAAAGGACACTGGGAGATGGAACAAAGCTGTCTTGCAAGAAATGTAGCCAGAATGCTCCTCAGAAACAAGGGTGAGAGGGTACTTTGGACAGGAAAAGCCAGTCTCTAGGGAAGGACTTTGGAACTTAGCACAGAGAGGAACCTTCACCGGAAGTGTGTGGCCATGACAAGCAGGGCCTGTGAGATGCTCTTCTGGTGCACACAGTCATACAGATCAGACCACCATAGGGGGTTTCTTGTGGCTGCTTCAGCTTGTGCTGTATTTCTTCTTTGGTGAGATGTCTGCTCACATTATTTCATCTGACTTGTAATTGGCTTGTTTGCTTCCTTATTGTGGAGGTTCAAGAGTTCTTAGAAGACCTTGGATACAAGCTCTTTATCAGATGTTTTGCAAATATTTTCTCCTCACCGGTGGCTTCTCTTTTTATTCTTCTAACTGTGCATTTCATAACACAGACTTTTTTACGTTTCAATAAGCCCAACACGTCAGGTTTTTTCATGTTTTCTCCTTTTGTGGATGGATTTTCATGTCATGTGTAAAACGTCATCGCCATACCCAAGGCAGCTGGTCTGTAGGGAGGGACTCTAAGCGGTCCTTCGCTGGGCCCTTCACCCCTAGCCCCTGAAGGCAAACACTCCCCATAATTGCTGCGGGGCCAATAACTCTGACCTCTGCCCACCAGAAAGCCCACATCTTCGGGAGTGGGGAGATCCATCCCACAGGTGAGAGGGAGGTAGGTGGTGGCTTGGGCAGGATCAGGTGGCCCGTGTAGGAGCTAGGGGGTCTGGGAGGAATCGCAGGGAGGGTGTCTGTGCTTCGGGTGCAGCCTGGGCTGGCCGGCTCTCTGCGCTGGGCCCTCCTCACAGAGCCGCCATGAGAGCACCACCTGCTGGCCATCTGGTAGGGACACAAAGCACCAGGCACGAGGTAGGCACTAGTCCTGTATGATTTTCTGTTTTGTGAAACCAAGCTGCAGCTCCGTGAAATAGGCCGCCAGGACTGGCCAATTAAAAATAAAACCAAATCAAAGTTTCCCCCATCAAATCTTTTCGAACACTTGGTAACTCCTGTGTTAGAGCAGCACTGGGCCACAGGGCTTCCTTGGCCATCATCTTTGTGGACGTGGATTTCTAGGCCTTTCTTCTATGTGCCCCTGGCGGATTTAAGCCATCAACCTTTAGGTTGGTTGTCAAATGCAAACCGTGTGTATCTTACCTGGCTCAGTGGTGGGGCTGAAATCCCAACTACCAGGTGACCCAACTGCCCTGACATCACTAACAAGCCCCCTGGTTTTCAACAGAGGACCTGGTGACTGGGTAACTGACTTGCTAAGGTCCCATTGTGAGTCAGGGACAGAATTGGGACAGAACAAGTTTCAGTAGCAAACACGGCAATGAAACCCAGTGGGTCCCTTGGCACTGGCTTTGGGGGCTTGTCTGAGCCACCATGCCTTTTCATGATGGCAACAGAGAAGCTGCAAATGCCCCTACAGCAAGCAGGCTGCTCCATAGGGAAGCCCAGCTTCAGGCTTGCCACAGGTGGTGGGCGAGGACCTGGTGGACATCGCTCCCATCCACTCACTGGCAGACTCCCTAAGGCTTGGAACACCTTCCAAGTGTACCGTACTTATCAGACCACTGTGGGGAGGGGAGGAGTGCATCTTATGGTCTGAAGGTATGGTACCCCAGAATATTTGTTGATGATTCCATGTGCCCGCTTACTGTCCACTGCTGTCTGCATGCTATGGATTGCTGTGTGTTCGAGGGAAGTCCCGCCTCCTGGAGCCTAAATGTCAGTCAGGTCCCATGATCAGCACAGCGCAGGCCTTCTCTCATTTGTTAATGTGATGATGGTTCTTAACACCACTGTTGAATTTACACTGTTAAATATTACCGTATTTTTGCTTGTAATAAATATTTTAGTATACTAGCACAATTTGGTTCAGAATGTTTTTGTCTTGTCTTCCTGCTCTAAAAACTGGGTGCATCTTATGAGCAGGTGCGTCTTATGGCCGGACAAATACGGTAGTCCCTACGCTCCCACAACAGGAATCATCGTTTCAAGATTCACCGAGTCAAGGCCCAGAGAGGCTCTGTGACTTACCCATGGCCCTCAGCACTTCATGAAGGAGCTAGACCTGAAATGGAGAGGTCGGAAGGAAGTGGGGGACTCAGGGAGCATCGTGCTGAGGTGTTGGGCTGCCAAGCACAAGGTCAGCAGTTCAGTACCATGAGCGGCTCCTGGGGAGACGGGCGGGGTTTCTCCTTCTGTAAACAGCGACAGTCTGCAAAGGAACAGGAGCCGCTCCACCCTGTCCGACAGGGCCGCTGTCCCTCAGCCCTGACTCGATGGCAGCGAGCGTGTTTGTTTTTCTCCTCCCTGGCACGGGGGCAGCCTTGGAGACCCGGTCGCTGTGGCTCAGAACGAACTTGCTGGCACGGAGAGAGTGAGGATGAAGTGGCGAGCTCTGGGCTCTGTCCGTTCCACATGCTTGCGGGTCCCTTCACTGTGCCCCACAGAAGAGCCAAGCTCATTCTGCCAGAGGGAGAGCGGAAGGGAGCGATCGGGAAGTTCTCGCTCAAGACAGCAGAAGATTTGGGCACCAGGAGAGCAGACAAGTTACACCAACCAACCGACCAATCCACAGGAAAACAAACAAGGAAGTCAGCATAGACGGCCGAGGTGGACACAGCAGGATTAGCTCAGGAAAGGAGCCCGACGTAGTGAAAGTGCTCAACTCCTCCTGTGAGAATTGCCTCCGACTGCACAATGGCCTGGCCCCTGGTGATGCAGCACCCCGCTCCTCCCACCCAGCGCATTCTGCACATATATTCTCTCCACGGTGCGGATATTTACACCAGGGAAACTGGCAATGACTGCAAACTGGGATCCCTCAGCTCCACCCCTGGGAGCTTAAGGATAAAATTTACTGAAATACCACTTCAAACATGTGCATTTCTCTTTTCTGTTAAGAGAAAACTTTAGATAACTTAAATATCTACCAATGAGGGAGCAAATTCTATGAAATAGTGTACAGAAGTTTAACGAGAACTAGATTTTTTAAAGGACAGCTCTAGAAGGCATGCCATTAAGCTAAAAAACAATGGAATAAATGAAATGTTCAGTAGGATGCAGTTCATGTGGATTGAAAACGACATTTAATGTGCTATGAATCAGATATCATTTGTATGTAAAAACCTCGTGTGCTGCTTGGCTGACTACACCCCAGGTGCGTCATGGCAGTTGTTCTGGGGAGAGGCGGGTGGAAGAAGTGAGACAAGGGATGTGTCGGGCTGTTTTCGGGGGAGACAAAAGCAGTGACCCTCACATCTGTATAAGAAAGAACTTGACATCAAGACATAAATTTTTGTCAGGTAGGCGCCCAGCCCAGCCCAAGTGAAATGCAAGCTAGCAGGAGCCCGCTTTGGACTCCTGGGGCTGCAGATGGAGGGAGCAGGACAATGACACAGGAAGCTGGAGATCACAGCCAGTGGGTGCCCAGTCTATGGGACCCAAGAGCTGCAGGAGCCTGGCAGGATGCCGGTCGCTCTCAGGAAGAGCAAGCCATGTGGGCCACCCAGGTGCCAACACAGAACTCAAGCAAGCAGGAAGGCCAAGAGGCACACAAGAAAGGAAAGTTCTCAGTGTCGCTTAGAAGAAGTCCCCCCACCCCACCCCCAAGGAGGTGTCATCAGGCTGTGACTAGTTTGACAGGCTGGACACCACAGGCACCATCAAATTGACATCAAATCTAACCATCACAGGGGACTTTCCCTGCCATGAAACAGTTCACATTGCTTTATTTATTAAATCAATTCTGACCAAATAGTAAGGCTTTCTAGGTGGTGGGGCAGTGGATGCTTGTGATAGTCTGCATTTACTTACTCTATTTTTATACTAAAGGACACTGTGCTTTGATCTTTCTTGATCTTTATGTTACCAAGGTTGTGATACAATTTTATCACACAAAACCTTCCTTTCTGAGGATACAAACTGATTTCAGGTGGGCTCCTGGCACTCCCTGACTTTTTTTTTTTTATCTTCTGGACACTGTGCAGGTTCCCCTCTTTGCACTGGCTGCTAGGAAGCTCAGAGGCAGATCTTGGCCCATCTTGAGCAAGGTGCTGCCCCTCACTTCACATTTCTCTCATTCCTTGTCTTACTTTCTCTCCCCTGCTGTGTCACTCCCCACCACCACCACTCCCTCCACCCTACCTTGGCTCTGTTGCCTTCACATTTATTTTGCTACCTACTGCCTTTTGGACTATCATTGAAATTGCAAACCCCTCTGAGTCTTTCCTGAACAGAGGCTGCTGATCAATCAATCGCCTTTCCTAACCCATTGAGCAGATAGCATGAACTCCCACAAGAACAGGAGAAATTCGCCTGAGTGCTTGTCTTGCTGATCAGTTAGGATTTGTAGTTGTGTTTTTGTCTGACTGGGCTTCCAAGGCTACGTGTGGAGGGGTCAGAGGGCTGCCAACACAAGCCAAGGTCAACGGCAGGCCCAGGCCTGCAGAACGCAGGGCAGGCACATCACAAGGCACCCTTCGTTCCTTTGTTCATCTGCTCACTGCTGCCCTCCAGGCACTGCCTCTGCCCTGCAGAGAAGCAGGCAGGGTAGGGCACCAGCAGCAGCTCCTACTGGCCCATCGAGGCACCCTCAGCCTCAGTCCAGCTGGGGGAAACCAGTGCAGCGCATCCAGAGGCATCCAGCCTGCAGGCCACCATTTGTCTTCCCACTTGGATGGACCCCCCAGGTCCCTGGAGGCCTTGACCGCGCAGGGGCGTCTGAACCAGTGGAACCACACACCACTCAAACCAAAGCAGGGTATTAGGGAGACAAAACCAAAGCAAACACCAGCCCCGCTGCCAACATGCCCATCCCAACTCACAGAAACCCAGGAGGACAGGGTCGGCCGCCCCCCGTGGGTTCCCATGGCTGCAACTCTTCATGAGATAAGAAGGTCTCCTCTTGCTCCCATGGAGCGCCTGGTGGGTTCAACCTGCTGACTTGCTGCTAGCAACCCGCACAGAAAAGGGCATGATTGAATTCTGCACACTCACGCCATCCTCCAGGACAGCGATTCTCAACCTGGGGGTCGCGACCCCCAGGGGTCACCTGGTTCATAAAAGTCGCAAAGTTACAGCGATGAAGTAGCAGCAAAAATAATTTTCTGGTTGGCGGTCACCACAACATGAGGAACTGCTTGGAAGGGTCGTGGCAAGAGGAAGGTGGCGAACCACTAACCTTGGATGTCTAGGGTCAAATCATCCAAACTTCCTCAGTTGGGGATGCTCATTTTTCAAGTGGGTACAGCAAGTTCTTGTCTGGTCAGCCTCCGGCAGTAAATGTCCAAGGAAGGGGCCCTGGCCTGCACTTCTGGGGATCTGCCTAGGGGGAAGTCTGGATGGCAAGGGATGATCAACAAAGAGTGGGTTTATTTCCAGCAAAGTGCCTCAAGTCCATTTTGGGCCCCAAGAGTTGTGGGTGGCCCGCCCTAGGCGCTGCTGGCACTTCACCCTGGAAAATAAGAACGAGGAGTTGGCTGAAGGGAGGAGTGGCAGGGCAACTCCTGTGGTAGGAAGCGCTTGGTCACTGAGTGGCTGTGAGTCCGGGAGAAGCCGGGGGTGGGGGGGGGTGGGGAAGGAGGTGAGGGGGCGGGGAAGGGGCTGGTGCAGCTCCTGGCCACTTCTCTGTCCCAGCGGTGGGCAGTGGCCTAGACCATCTTGCCTGAGGGCAGGAGGCAGTCCTTAGCTGGCCCCAGGACTCCTGGCCCCAGGCAGGCCCTCATTCCCCTGGCCTTGAGCTCCCACAGGCTGGAGGACCAGCCTGTTCTCTCCAGAAAGAAACATCTCTACCAGGGACCCAAGATCGAGGAGGAGGCTTCTCTAGCCCTTCCACACACCACCATGGCTGCTGCCTAGTCTCCTCGCCCCAGCACGCCTATTGCTGCTTCCCTGTTCTCCTGGGGGTCCCCGGGGGGAGGAGAACACCCAATATGGGGCTGGAACACCAGGCCTGTCCCTCAGCGAGTTTCAGGGGGCAGTGGTAAAGTAGAGAAACCCATTGTTTATCTCAAGCTCTTTAAGGAGGTGCACATATTTCTGTAGGATCCAGTGTAGCACCTAATGGCCTTCTGGCAGAGCTGTGGGTGAGTAGGCATTGGACTACTAACCAAGAGATTTTCAGTTCAAACCTACCAGCCACTGTGTGGGAGGAAGATGAGGCTATCAGCTTCCATGCAGATTTACAGCCTTGGAGACCCTCTGCAGTGTTGGGACTGGGTCAGAATCCACTTGCTGGCAGTGGCGTGCGTGTGTGCATGCATGCGTGCGAGGAAGGGGAGGGGAAGGCCACAGACTATGTGCCATGCCACCCACTTTCCCACAACAATACAAGTGGAGAAGTGAGAATGAATCAATTAAACACTGGGCAAGGTTTCATTTTATCTAAACCCTGTGGTCAGATAAGCAGACAGGGGTGGATCGCCCGATGAACAAGGTAACTGGAGGCCTATCTCCTGATCAGATGAGCCTGCAATGAGTAATCGCACATGACATCACCACCATTGTTCTTTACAGATTAATAAGTAAACACAAATCAGCCGTGCTTACTGCGTTCTCTATCCCTGTCAGCGATTGTACGTTTCAGAGAGACTGGTTCTGGGGCAGGTCCTGGGACTTGGGAGAGAGACAGATGCCAGTCAGGCCTAGAATCAGAACCTCTGACATGGTGAAGAAACATGGGATTGTTCACTACCGATTAGAAAAGAAGCATAAGTAAGTAAGTCCACAGACAACCCCTGGTTAAGGACCCCTCCATAGAAGAGAAAGAAAAAACACAACAACAACCCCCCAAGCACATCTCCATGGAGAGCTTTCTGCTCCCGTAAAGGGTCCCCGCCTGGGAACCCCACAGGACAGTGCCCCTCTGTCCTACGGGCTTGCTCTGTGTTGGTATCTGCCCGACGGATGGCAGGATTGCTTGGCTTCAGTTTCGTGGCCACTGAGTCTGACTTGCAGCAACCTGAGGAGCAGAATGAAGCCCAGAGGCCTCCCCCGGCTGCCATCAGCACAAAGGCAGAATGCATGCCCATCAGCCTTCAACACAGTAGCCACATTTGAACTGCCAGCTCTTCAGTGACAGCCACGTGCTCCACCATGGTGCTCCCAGGCGTCTCACCCTGGGTGCAGCATCTGCAAACCTTCGTCAGTTGTGTTTCCTATAGTTGAGTCTTCTGGTTGCTGTGATGGAAATCAAGGTCTCTCTGGAATCACAGCTGAAGCCTCCCAAGGAGAATGGCAGAATGCGACTCTTGGCCCTGCCACTCTTAGGCCAGTGCCCACCAACTTGCATCTATAGCTGTGTGCATGCGAGCATGTGTGTGTGTTTGGGTTGGGACTACAGTCCCCTGCCTGACCTGCAACCCACTACAAAAGAAGGGAAAAGTCAGAGCTTGGTTACAGATGGGCCAGCTGAGAACACGCAGTGGCTGCCGTCCAGCACCAGGTAGAAAACGTGTGGATTCCCAGGTGGTGACCAGTGGTTGGGCCATCGCTCTGGTCAGGAGCCTGGAAGGACAAGAAGGGGAAGGCAGGAGGGGTGACTCCGGAGTGGCACACAATGCTGGTGAATGAAGCCGGGTACACTCGCCCCTCATGCACAGTCGCGCCCAGCACACCCTTGCTTCAGCAACGTCAGGACACATACATTTCTGTGTCCCAGGAGGTTACCGTAGTTTGGAAATCCCAGTCAGACATCGAGGCACAGTAGAGGCAGCGGCTTCCTGCCTGCACCACGTGGATCTCAGGTCCCTTGCACATGAAATGCTGCTGCCGCCACGAATGTGTAATGATAGTCACATCCTGTCACCTGTGTGTAATGCACGCCCTCAGGGCCCCCATCAGCATCTGTGCTACTGGACTGTGTGTGTACACTGTCCTCTGCTTCGGTGATGTCCACGGTGCCTTTCCCTAAAGGCTAGCGGATCATTCCCCCGCCAGCAGGGCTAGCTTGGACTCCGGGGCTGCAGCATCCAATCACCGGGGTTGCACGTCTCCTGAGTGCTGTAGTGTTTTCCCTTGACTAATTTTATTTAGAAAATATTACCCAGGACTGCATCCCAGCCCCCAACCACAGCAAAATCAGGACAATGATGGCAGCAACAAGAGAGAAAGGGGCAGCCTTTGGGGAGTGAAACAACAAACCCTACAGAAGACAAAGGTGGGGAACCAGTGGCCACAGTTGCTTGCCATGTGGGCTTGTTGCACTCAGTAATTCCGGGGTGCCCCCAAACAAAGGGGAACCTCTCCATCTGGCACAGGACCAACCCCATAGAAATCTCTGAGGGGGTCTAGACCCACTATGGAGAAACCGCAGACCAGACACAAAATCAAATCCCTCCCCACAGGCTGATGATCCCTGAGAAGACACCAAGCTTATTTGGATGCTTAAAGAAAAATCTATTTCACAGAACGTAGTGCTGTCAGTGGGATGTTCGACTGTTAACCATGGGGGCGGGAGGAGGTGAGTTTGTTTTCCCGCATAAAAATTTAGTTTCAGAAGCCATATCTATGTTGGCTGCTCTGAGTTGTAGTGGACTTGACGTTTGGTGTCAGGGACATTAAGGGACATGTGACCATATTGAGTCAAGGTTCCTGGTGGTTCTGGAGTAGAATCCTCACTTTCCATATGGGGTTCTTGGTTTTGATTCCCAGTCGAGGGCCTCATGTGAAGCCACACCTGTCCGTCCGTCAGTGGGAGCTTGAACATTGCTACCATGCAGAGCTCATTTTGGCAGAGCATCCAGGCCATGATGAAGTCGCAAGAAAAGCCTGGCAATCTACTTCCCGAATTCAACCAGCGAAAACCTGCTGGATCACAAGGGCCAATCTCAGTGAGTGAGGATGGCCAGGACTGGACAGCAGTCCATTCCTCTGTGCACAGAGTCCCCAGAGATGGCATTTATCTCCACAGCAACCAGCTAACAGCAGGAGCTGGCTGAGCCCTTGAAACCCGGCCTATGGGGACAGAGCTGTTACTGCCACCATTTAGGACGTGCAAAAAACACAAGATGACAAGGTTATAAAACTAGTAGATTTCTTAATTGGTCTGTGCTTTATCAGCTTCCACAAAGACCGTTGTAGCCCTGCCTTGCACAGGGCTCTGCTGGTCCCAGAGGGAGCGCCAAGACGGATGGAGGTGGTAAGGGGTTAGGGTCTGGTTGGGTGTGGTGACCTGGTCTCTTGCCACCTTGACAGTCAAACAAGGTGTCCTCCTTTGGGGGGCCGGGGCACACTCCTGACACAAACCAACCATTCATTGGTTTATCTGCTTCTTCTTGCAAGTTGAAGGTGAGCTCCTGGCAGGTGAGGACTGAGTTCTGGGTCTCTCTGGGTCCTCACTTATAGCTCAGAGCCTGGCAGAAATGAGGAGGTCAGTAGATATGCCAGATGGATGGGGCATCAGATGAGTGAAAGGACAATTCATGCCACTAAAACAACTCAGTGCCATTGAGTCAACTTTGACCTGTGTCCGTACTTTAGGACAAAGGTGACCTGCCCCTGTGGGTTTCTAGGACATTCGCTTCTCCACTCCTACCCCTCAGGCCACTGCCAGTAGCTGTTGGTAGTTTTGAACTGCTAACCTTGTGGCTAGCAGCTCAGCCCAATGTGTAAACACTATGCCACTGATGCCAGAGGTGCTGCATGTTAACCATCACCATGGTTTAGCGAGCCTTGGCAAGACCCAGGTGCTTGAAAAGTTGTCTCTCAATCACTCCTCCCTACAGTTCCCATAGTTACCCCCTTTTTCCAGAGTAGGAAACAGGGCCACAAAGAAATAGCACTTGAGCAGGAAAGGTAGAGTTGGGGTGTGGATCCCACAGTTGGGTGCCATGCCATACCTCTGCACGAATCCACTGACAACTGACTAGTCTCAGTGGGGTCATAGTACATCAGTAAGGGAGCCTTGTGAAGGACAGCTGTGGGCACCAAGGTGAGATCTGAGATGCCTCTTAACAAACCAGAAAGGGCCGAAGTGGGTACGATATTCCAGGGAGGAGAGCACAAGCATGACTTGCCCTGTAGACAGTTGGGTCTGAACAGAGAATTTTGTGCAGGGAGAGGTGAGGGACAATGATCCAGAGTAAGGGTGGGGCCTTGTCCCCCGCCTGGGCAGCCATTAAAGGTTGCTGGGCAGGAAAGTAGGATGCGTGAAGGGTGAGCTAAGAAGATGGTTTGGCCATCACTAACAGAATGGATGGAGGGTGGAGGGAGAGACTAGGGCAGGGGTGATGTAAGGGAGGCTTCTACGGTGGTCTTGGTGGGAACATGGGGCTGGAAAGAGGCAATGCATTCAATTATGGGGGAGGCTCCTTGGAAGCAGACAGGAGGGTCACTATGGGAACTGTGGCTTCTGAGGCTGGGAAATGGGCATTGTTGTCCTGGAGGTTACAGTTTTAAGTCATTCCCACCAGCCCCTGGAGTGACAAGAGCAAGAAGGGTCAGGGGTAGGAAAGCAGGGGTGGGAGATCCGCCAGCTCCTTCAACGGTCTCTGCAATGTCAGGAATGGGCTCAGACACCAAGAAAAACAATGGGCTGACCTGGCTCTGCCCTGAGAATGATACTGATAGAGACTATGAGTCAGGCTGAGGCCCCTATCCAGAGAGAGAGGCTTCCCAGCCTCAGGGAGGGGTGTGTGTGTGTGTGTGTGTGTGTGTGTGTGTGTGTGTGTGTGTATGAGAGAGAGAGAGAGAGAGAGAGAGACAGAGACAGAGAGAGAGAGATCCAGCCAGCTACTGTTCTGGAAATTTCCACTCACATGAATCCCTTTTTACAGGGGAGAAGACTGAGGAGTACAGGGAGGACATGACTTGTTCAAGGTCACATAACTACACATCTACCTAAGTTAAGGTGACCAGACATCCCGCTTTTCAACAATTTGTCCCGTGGCATTTTAAAATTAAATAAATATATTAAAATACTATTTTTGCATTCTATGAACATTTTTGTTGCTCCATATAGACCAAATTTTTAATCAAGAACCCCCCAGGTCAATGGTGTCCCGCTTAAAATCTTGGCCAAGAAGGGACAGGTTTCAGTGGCATTTCCAGGCCAAAAATACCAACCAGGGAGAAAGCTCTTGAGTTGACTTCAGAGAAGCAGTCAGTGGAAGCCTTCTGGGCCACCACAAACCAGGGTCTGACTGGTCTGCTTGGCATGCATCCTCATTGCTGGAGGACAGTGTCATGTGGGGTGAAGCATAGGATCAACGAGGATGAGGGGACCCTTGGTGAGACAGATGAGCCTAACTGCGGCAGGGATGGGCCTGCACGATCTGGCACTGAGAAGGTGCTGTATCTTTCTAGGGTGCACAGGGTCTCCAGGAGTTGAAGTTGGTTCAGCTAGCAGCCTATCTCTCGAATGACTACTTATGCTGTGTGGTCTCCGTTCTCTCATCAGTGAAGACTACATAACTTGCTGAATATTGCCGAGCTACCATCATGCCTTGCTCCAGGCTACTCCTGGACTGTCAGAGTTTATTGCAGAACTGAGAAATCTCTTAACTGCCAAGGCCAGGCTGATCCAGAAAGAATCAGGGTCCATTGTAGAGATGACACAGGCAGACAGTCAGCAAGGAAGAAGGGGGACCTTGTCAGAAACAGCAGTCACAAGTCACAGTGACCTTGGGCTTAGGTTAAAATGATCAAATTTTAAGCAGGACATCATTGATCAGGGTCCATAATCTATTTATTTAATATTAAAACGCCATGGGATGTGGGACAAATTGTTAAAAAGCGGGACATCTGGTCACCTTATTCTTTGGTGACCCTGCTGACAGTGGCGATGCCAGTGCTGCGGCTTCCTGTTGTGGTTGGGTGTGTCTGAGTCATTGTCCCTCAGAGCCACACTATGGACAAGACCATGAAACATTGCCTGGTCCTGCCCCATCCTGACAATTGCTGTGCTTAAAAAAACCATTGTTGAGGGTCTTCCTCCATCTCAGTGACGTTCTGTTTTTCCCAAGCATGACATTCTTTTCCAGAGACTGGATCCTCTCTGTTACATGTCCAGAGTGTATGAGGTGAAGTCTTCTCCTCCTTGCTTTCAGGGGACAATCTGACTGTATCCCCTTTTCAGGAACTCTCAGCTTTCTGCCTACATTAGTGCGGCTATTCCTCATTTTGTGTCTTCTTCTGAATTGAGTTTGAATTTCTGACAATGCCCTTGTGAATGTATTCCTACAACTCTTTATGAATTATATCCAGCAAAATTCTACTCACATGTTATTAATAATTTTGTTTCATAATCTTTACATTGCATGGCGTCTCCTTCCTTTGGAAAGGTCAGAAATATGGATCTCTTTGAGTTGGTTGAGAAGGTCCAGTAATCCTTAGGGCTGGTTTAAAGATATTCACATTCCTTACTACCTATACTCCATGGTAGGATTGCACCTCTTTACTCTCTTAGCAGTTAGATAAGGTCATATGACTTGTCCCTGACCCATGAAGTACCAGCAGAAGTGAGCAAAACAAATGTGGTCCATGGATTCGGGAAGTTCCTGAGACGGTCTTGGAGTTCAACAAGGCCAAAATTATTCTCATGATGATACTGAGACACTGCTTCCCTTTTTATTACTGTGTTGACATTCGTATTGATGATTCAAAAGCAAATGGGTAAAACTTGAGGTCCTGCGACCTGAATCAGGGGCGAACACCCAACTTGACTATAATAGTCAGTAGTTATTGGTTGTGTAGACATATATTTACAGAAGGAGGAGGAAGAGGAAATTCTTTATTTAAGATTCTCCTTGATGAAGCAGGGAAAATTATTCATCATTGACCCTGTGTGCAAGCTTTTAAAAAATATTCTGATACTATGTGATGAAATGGGAAATATACACAGAGCCCTTCTACTCTTCTGCCCTTCTGCCCTTCTACCAACGTTTACTAGAGAAAAGCTACTTGTGTGATTGAGTTGTTAGCTAAACTAACCACCTAAATAATTTTTTTTAATGTCTTATGGAACATTATTTTTGTTGAAAGACAAAATATAGCTAGTCAAACATGGGTATTTGATCAACATTCTCTTTAAAGGAAGAAATCCTGGTAGAATGCCAGGTAAGCATGGGAATGCTGACCCCAAGGCTGATGGTTCAGCCCCATCTGCCACTCCCCAAGAGGAAGATGAGACTATCTGCCCATAAAGATCTACAGCAGTGGAAACCTGCGGAGGGTCACCATGAGCTGACATCACCTGATGGCAATGAGGATCTTTTTTTTTAAATCATTCTACTGGGGGTTCGTCAATCGATTATTACAATACATACACACATATACTGTGCCAAGCACCTTCACATGTCTACTGCTGTCATCATTCTCCAAGTATCTGTTTTTCTGCTTGAGCCCTTCATATCAGCTTTTCATCCATTCCCTTCCCTCCCCGCCCCACCAACCTTCAATATTATTATTTTGTCATATCTTACACTGTTCGACACCTTCCCTCACCTACTCCTCTGATGTCTGTTCTCCAGATAGGAGGTTATGTATAGATTCTTGTAATTGGCTCCCCCTCTCTACTCCACCTTCCCTCTACCCTTCCAGTAACTCGACTCTCACTATTGGTCCTGAGAGGCTCATCTGTCCTGGGTTCCCTGAATTTCCAGTTCTCATTTGTGCCAGTGTACCTCTTCCAGTCCAGCTGGACTTGTAGGGATCATGATAGTTGGAGGGAGGAAGACTTTAAGAACTAGTGGAAAGTTGTTTGTTTTATCACTACTTCACTGCACTCTGACTGGCTTGTCCCCTCCCTGCAACTCTTCTGTGAAGGGGTGCCCAATTGCCCACAAATGGGCCTTGGACCCCTATCCCGTTTTCCCCCTCATTCATAGTGATGTGATTCTTGTTCTTTGATGCTTGATACCTGCTCCCTTTGACCCCTCATGATCACACAGGCTGTTGTGCCTCTTTCATGTGGGCTTTCCTGCTTCTGGGTGAGAAGGCTACTTGTTTACCGTCAAGCCTTTAAGACCCCAGATGCTTTATCATTTAGTAGCTGGGCACCATCAGTTTCCTCCACTGTTTGCCTCTGCACACTTTTGTCTTCAGTGATCATATCGGAAGGGTAGGCACATATTGATATGATTTTTGTTCTTTAATGTCTCATACCTGATTCTTTCAACAGCTTATGATCACACAGGCTGGTGTGCTTCTTCTATAGTGGGCTTTGTTGCTTCTGAGCTAGATGACCTCTTGTTTACCCTTAACCCTTTAAGATGCCAGATGCTATATCTTTTGATAGTCAGGCACCATCAGCTTCCTTCACCACTCTTGCTCGTGCACCCACATGTCCTCGGTGATCACCTCAGGAAGGTGAGCACACAGTGATGTGTTTTTTTCTTGTTTGATTCCTGAGACCTGCTCCTTTCAACACCTTGTGGCCACACTGGCTAGTGTGCTTCTTCCATGTGGGCTTGGCTACATCTCAACTAGATGGCCATTTGTTTATCTTCAAGTTTTCAGACCCCAGGTGCTATATCCTTTGATAGCTGGGTGCTGTCAGCTTTCTTCACCACTTTTGCTGTGCACCCATTTGACTTCAGTGATCAGTGAGGATCTTTAAAATGAGTGGACTAAACCTAACCATTTCAAGAAAAATAACAGACAATATTGTTGTAGATGATAAAATTCAAGATATGAAGCAAAAAAAATAAAAGTTGAGAAAACTTTATTTACTATTGCAAGAGTGACAGATTCTCAATACATGAACACTTTCCTGGTGTGATCAATGGTCTTAAGGGATGCTGTTTTTTTATGCTGCATAATGAAATGGATCAGCATAGGGAAGATATGTGTACTAATAGCTTCTCTGCCCTTTAGCTAAGGTCAAGTGTAGAAAAATCTGTGTAGTTCTTTTGGAACCAATATTTTCCAAATGACCAAAGTGCAATGCTCCAAAACATACATGCATAAAATACCATTTAAAATGCAAGGTGGACACGTGAATTTTAACGTAACAGGGTCTGGAAAGATCACTGATAAAGTTTCCATTTCTATATCACAACGAACCTTTAAGAAACCAGTTTTGGCATACTGTCAAAAAAGAACATCTACAATTATGTGTAAAAGAAATGGAAGTACTACATACCCTCACAAGACCAGCATTTATTCATAGTCTTCAACCAAAATAAATCACAACAGAGCAAATGTTGAAGCAAATATGAGCATCTAGCTATCTTCTATTAAACCATGTATTAGAGAGACTTTGAAAGTATATATTCCAAATTTTTCTTTATATTTCTAGAATTGTGTATAGATATTGCCACTATGTGCCAATTAGCAGTTTATTGACTTTCAGCTCTAAAGTTATTGTCTGTTTTGCAAAAGAAAGAGTTGGACCCCTTCAATATCTTTACTTTGTTGGCTGTTACAGCATCAGATTTTGTCAGTAGAGGGTGCCAGACAAAGGATTTCCTCCTGTCCCAACGTGCTCCCTCTGCAGGTGTCTGCTCCTGGGTTTCTTTCCCTGTGCCTGACTATAACACCCATTGTGACTAGGCAGGCATTCCCTTTGGTCACAGCCTAACTTACGCTTGTAGAAACCTGTAGCTCTTCAACATCTCCGTACAAATGTGATGCAAACTTTTGCACTTAGGTGAAGAAGGTGAGACAGGAGTGTGCTTAACCAGTCCATGAAGTGCTCATTTGAAAGGCCTGGCAGGTTTCCATCCAGGCCTCAGGGTATCAGCCAGCTCACCTCATGGAAGTGAAGCTCCCAAGGCTATCTTCTCTTCCCTGAGCAGAAGAAGCTGGACTTAGCTCCCTGAGAACTGGCTAGCTACTGAATGTACCTTGTCTGTCCCTTCCTCAGCCATGTCCGCTGTGGGGGAAACCCTAAGGAGGTCAGAGACCCTCCTCTTCATCCCCATTGAGTCTAGGGAGCCAGCAGTAACATGGACTTCTTTTACTTTGACGGTGAGTTTCTTTTTCCGGTAAAACTCAAAGACCTCACTGCCTGCTGATCAATCCAGACTCACGGTGACCCTGTAGGACAGGGTAGAACTACTCCCTCCTGGAGGTTTCTGAGATTTTAACTCTTTACAGGAATAAAAAGCCTTATTTTTTCCCTCCTGGGTGGTTGGTGGGTTTGAACCACTAACTTTGTGGCAGTTGTCCAATGTGGCAATCCCTAAGCCACTAAGATCCCTAATAGGTTAGAACCTATTAATTTAGAATACAGTTGAAGACCGGTTTTTAACCAAAATGATTACATGCAGTCAGAACCAAAAGGGAGGCAAATCCGCTGGGATGATGTGGGCTCTGAGCATGGAGAGGACATAGGGGATCAGTTCACAGGTTAGAGCACCCACAGACTCCAGCAGTGGAAGCAGGTGCCATGCCACCGCCTCCTCAGGGTCACTCGCCCAGGAGCATCTTGGGCCAGCCCCTTGGTAGCAGCAGACATCAACCTTTCCAAAAGACATTGCATGAACCCAAAGACCAACCTCCCCCAACTACCATCTTTCTCCCACACCTAGGCTGGTGCTTCCAAACGTTGGTCTTTGTGGTTAGCAGCCTCACGTGTAACACCTCTGCCACCAGAGTTCCTGGCATCCAACAGTTAATGTCGCTGACCAGATGGAAGTCGCTGGAGCCCAGCATGGTGCTCTCGATATGATAGGAGTGGGAAAGCATTTTCTGCAACAGCGCCAGAGAGTCAATAATTTAGGCTCCGAAGGCCATATGTGCTCACTTCAATGACTGCTCAACTCTGCCACTGCAGTGGGAAAGCAGTCGTGAACGATAAATAAACATGATTGTGTTCCAGTAAAACTTTATTTACTAAAACTGACAATGGGTCATTTTGACCTGGGGGCTGTGATGTGCTAACCTCTGCTCTAAGGAAATCTATTTAAACTCCGAGCTTAGCTCCTTCAGAAAGCGTTCCCTCTCCACCCCACATGGCTGCCAATATCTACTTCTGCACAGGCCCAGACCTACCCCCTGGCTTCCAGGGCTCCTGTTGATCTTGTAAATCAAATCCCTTTGCTCCACCTTAGCGTCCTCTCAATTTCTCAAAGCACTGTGCTTCTCACTAAGCTCCCCTCTCAACTCGCCTGCTATTTCATTTGCACTCACTCTTTGAGGTTTCAGCTCAAATGTCCTTGCTTCCCTTGACAGCTATTCTCAGAGCCTTCCCCACCCCCACCCCCTTCACCATGATGAGCCAGTCATTTTATGCTTGTGTGATGGGTGTGAAGTCACTGAGGAAGGCAGCATGGATAGTTTTCTCAGTGTGACTTCTTGTCACCTATTAAGGTAATGTCCATTTGGGATAAAACTGGTGAGTAGGAACTGGAAATAAAAGTGACTAAAATAAGATGCTTTCTTTCTCTCTGTAGTTAGTGAGTGAGACTATAAAGCAGGCAGGACAGGGCTGTTATGCGAGCCCCATAATATAAACAGGCGTGTTATAGGAGGAGGCAGCCTCATCCTTCTCCAGTGAAGCAGATAGTAGGTTTGAACTGCTGACTTTATGGTGAGAAGACCACCACGTAACCCACAGTGCTACAAAACCACCAACATGAAACTCACTGCCATCAAGTTAATTCTGACAACACAGACCCTAGGGGCACAAATTCTAGGGGCACATTTTCACACAACCAACACTAGGACATGTCTCAGCATCTATGAAACCAGTCTTCGAGAAGCACACATCATTATAAGTTTCCATATTCACACAAAATATTCTTTTTTGTATGCGTATTATCCAAGTGGGTTTTTTTAATATAAAGGATGGAAGTGTCAGGCATTACAGTGAACTGAACACAAGCACCCTCATGGAACAGCATGTGGTGGTCTGAGGGAAAAGAGAGGAAGGGAGGGAAGGAGGAAGTGTGGGGGGAGGGGAGACAGAGAGAGAGACAGAGAGAGAGACAGGAGCAGCTGAAAAAAAGCCACACACAACATTCTTAAGGATGGGTCTTCGCCCATTATACAGGGCTATCTCATAGAAGCTTATTGTATGTGCAGTGTAAGTTTTGCATAACTCCACAAGGCCAACTTCGCAGAGTGATTATTGCCTTATTCCAAGTGACTCTGCAAAGTTTCTGTTGACTGCTTCAGCCTTGGCATTGATTGGAATAGCCCTCATAAACTGTGTACTTCGACTCTTACAGAACAAGTTTCTAAATGTATGAAAGGTTTCTAGAGTCCAAGGTCCATGGAAAACAAGATTCTAGAATTACACTAAATCTCTCATAGTCCAAACTTCCAGAATCACACAACATTGTTGAACAAGTTTCTGAAATTGCAGAGTGCTATAACAGCAATACTCTCGCAGCCAAGACCCTGGACTCACCTCTATTTCTTTCAGGCCAAGTTTCCAGAATTACATATTTTTATAGACCAGGTTTCCAGAATCACATTGGGGTTTAATAAATTAAGTTTCCAGAATTACCATGTTTACCACAGGTCGAGGTTCCAGAAGCACAAAAGGTTATGGCATAATTACAAATAATTACAGATCATATACTCTTCTTACAAATCATATTCCAGACTCTCCCACAGTTGCGTCAAACCTGAATCCAGAATCACATAGAGACAGAGATTTAAGGTCATTGGTAATATGTTGGGTGTCACTAAGCCAGTTCCAACTCATAGCGATTATACAGCCAACAAAATGAAAAACACTGCCCACTCCTGTGCCATGCTCACAGGTGTTGCCATCCTTCCATTCATTATTTCAGCCGCTGGGTCAATGTATCTTATTGGGGAATTTCTTCTTTTTCTCTGACCTCTACTTTACCAAGCTTAATACCCTTTCCCAGAGACTGGTCTCTAGTGACAGCCTGACAACGTCTCCTGCCATCCGCATTTCTAAGCAGCTTTCCTGCTGTACTTATTCCAAGGCAGATTTTCTTTTTTTTCTTTTTTTCCCTAGATATTTTTTCTTTATTTAATATTTTCTTATGTGTTTTTCTCTGTCTTTTTTAAAATAATTTTATTGGGGGCTCTTACAGCTACTATAACATTCAGTACATCATTTCTATCAAGCACATTCGCACATATGTTGCCACATACATTTCCAAACATTTTCCACTTGAGCCCTTGGTACAAGCTCCTCTTTAAAAACAAAAATCAAAAAACTACCCTTTCCCCTCCCCCCCTTTTTTTAATCATTTTATTGGGGACCCATACAACTCCCATCACAATCCCTAACAACATCAGTTGTATTCAGGCCACTGTGACACACCCCTTGCCATCATCACTCTCAAAACATTCTCCCTCCCTCCAGGCCCCCATTATCAGCTCCCTATATTACTCTTCCTTCCCCCCTTCCCCTTGAACCCTTGGTAATTTACAAATTGTTATTTTTTTCATCCTGTACACTGTACAATGTGTCCCAACACTCACTTCCCTGTTATCTGTGCCCCAGAGAGAAGGCTATGTGTAGATCCCTGAAGTTGGTTCTCCCTCTCTATTCCTCCATCCCTCCACCGTCCTGGTATTACTACTCCTATTACTAGTCTTGATGGATCATCTATCCTAAGTTTCCCATGTTTCCAACTTCACTGTACATCTCCTGGTCTAGCTGGATTTATGTGGTAGAATTAGGGTCATGATAGTGGATGGGAGGCAGCATGGGAACTAGAGGAAGGTTGCATATTTCATAGCTCCTACCCTGTATTTTAACTGGCTCATCTCCTCCTTGTAACCCCTCTGCAAAAGGATGTCACCTCATCTATTGATGGACTTTGGGTCCCCAATCTGTATTCCCCCTCATTAATAATAATATAATTTTAGCTCATTGATGCCTGACACCGGATCCCTTCACCACCTCATGATCACACAGGCTGGTATGCTTCTTCCGTGTGGGCTTTATTGCTTCTGAGCTGAATGGCCGCTTATTTACTCAAGCCTTTAAGACCACAGATGCTATATCTTTTGATAGACAGGCACCATCAGCTTTCTTCACCACATTTTCTTATGCACACATTTGTCCTCAGCGATCATATCAGGAAAGTGAGCATGCAATGTTATGCTTTTTAGTTCTTGAAGCCTGATGGCAGATTTTCTTTTTATTCTTCTGATAGTACCTGATAAGTTTAATATTCTTAGCCATTCAATTCTCCTTCAGACTTATTAACTTTCCAACTTTTGCATATATATATGTATACATATATATGCAAAGTATATACATATATTGGCAAAGGACATTACCAAGACTCAGGTCAGGTGTAATTTAGTACTCAAGGTGACACTTTTGCTTTCTAACACTTTAAAGAAGTCTTTTGAAGCATCGTGGCATACATAGCCACATTTAAGCTTCTAAGCAACCCAGTAATGGTTTTATCGTTATAATTAATATTAACAACTCTTATCATTAATAGCTTCACTATATAGATGACAGTAGTCAGTCTCAGAGAGGCAAGATAACGTGTCTAAGGGCACACACCTAAGACATAGCAGATTCATAATTATCCTCCATGTGGTTGATTCCTGAGTTTCAGGGTGATAGCTCCAGAATTGGAGCAATGCACCACAAAAGACCAGCCTACCTTTTAATAGTAAAGCTACTCTGTTTCAACAGGAGTGCAATAAAAAGTGACATCTGCAGAAATGATCCTTCTGAGGAGTGAGTAGATGGTAACGAGACAAAGAGACCCAGGGAAAGCCGAATTCTCAATATGGTCAGAGTGGAGGCTTAGGCGCATTCCCTTGTAACTGAGAACCACATAACATGACTTATTGTGCTGGACCAAGGAGAAAAAAGCAGATGTATTGGCAAATGGGCTGGGACCTTCAGTGAGTTTTCAAAGGAGTAATTTATCAGCATTTAATCAGATGGGAGAAGAGAAAAGGAACGCCTGAGTATTCTGGCCCATTTGCCAAACATTCTTAAGAACAAAATTAGTATCTCATCAATTATTTGTTTAGTATCTACCATGTTTCTGGGTCTGGACATAAAACAGTATAAAACTTTGTAAGCCAGAATCTTTGTTTTTTAGGATTCACTTTAATAAGAATCAAAACCAACAAACACAACCTCCAAATCATTTCCATGTCATCAATTCTGACTCACAGTGGCCTATGGGACAAGGTAGAGCTGTCCTCTGTACAACTCTTCTACCCAAAGTCTTTGTGACTCCCACCAAATGACTGAAAGGGAACATTTTCATAAGATATAGACTCTAAGGAGAGTCTCTAAGGAGAGTCAATTTCAAAGCATTATTTTTCTTCTTGAGCCCCTTTACATCAGCTCCTTACTCCCTCCCTCCCTAACCCTGCAACCCTCACAAACCTTTAAAATATAATGATTATTTTTACATAACCTACACCACTCATTCTATTCCTTCACTTACAATCTTGGTATTCGTCCCCCTCAAGGAGAGATTATTCCACCATCATTGCTATCTGTTCCCCTTTCCCCTCCCCATTCCCTTCCCCTGCCTTCCTGGAATCATTACTCCCATTACTATTTCTGAGGGGTTTGTCTACACTGAATTCTGCATATTGAAAACTCTCATCTATACATAGGTGTGTACACTGATCTAGAAGAATTTGCAAGGTAGGACCAAGATCACAATAGTGGTGCGTGGTTGGGCGGGGATTAAAAACTAGAGGAGTGTTGTGTATTTTGCAAGTGTTAGCCTGCCCTCTGAATGTACGTTCTCTTTTTTGTGGCCTTTCTGTGTAGGAATGTCCAATTATCCACAGATGGGTTCTGGGTCTCTCTGCTGACCCTTCTCCTTCACCTCGATGAGGTTGTTTATTTTTGAACTTCTGATATCTGTCCCTGTAAAACCTCACAATCACACAGGCTGGTGTGCTTCTTCCATGTGGGCTTTGTTGATTCCCTACTAGATGGCTTCTTGTTTAGCTTCAATCTTTTAAGTCCTCAGACACTGTCTTTTAGTAGACAGGCACAATCTACTTTCTTCACCACATTTGCTTCTGTACCCATTTTGTCTTCAGCGGTCGTGTTGGGAAGGTGGGCATCACCCAGTGCCACATTGTTAGAACAAAGTCTTCTTGTGTCGAGAAAAAACTTTAGAGGTCCAAAGTGTGTCCATTACCTCAATATACTGGCACATAGATATGTTCGTAGGCCAACACCCCATAGATATGTACATGTCTAGGCTTATACCTCTATACACAGCCTTGCTTCCTGGTTCTTTCCTTTGTTTCCTGTTACCTCCTCCTGCCTCCTGCTAGGTTCCAGTTGTCCCAGCACCACCAGGAACTCTATCCGACCTCGCTGTAGATTTTAGAACCCTAGCTATTCCCCTATCCATGGCACTATTTGCTCACTGCTCCCCTCCTTCCCGACCTAATCCCCCACCCAAAGTCCCCCAGCAACCGTCAGTCCCATTGCTTTCTCCTCAGGCTTGCTTCTCATGCCGACCTCATGTAGATAGACAAAGCAAGAAAACAAAGGCAAAAAACCCTATACATCATTCCAGATCTGTCTGCTGGCCTTAGTGACCATCTTGACATCGGTCCTGCGGGGCTCCAGCCACCGCCCCTCCAAGTCTGGTTTATTCTCAGGATTCCTCGAGAGCTTTGTGAATTTGCTCATGTTGCTGATCTGTTAACGTTCCTTCTTGGTTCACCCCACTGTTTGTGTGGGTGGATGATCAAAACAGACTCATTCCCTGCACTGTGTCCCCAGTACTGTCCTCTGTAACACTATGATCCAGTCAGGGGACATCATGTCTCCAGCTGTTGTTGGCCCTACCATCCTCTCTGTGGCTTAGCTGCTCTGAGCAGGGACATCATCCTGAGGGCTTGGTGTACCAGAATGGGGTCTAGTCCCTCACTCTCTCTCTTTCCTTTCTAGTTTGCTCCCAGGTGGGTGGGACAGGCCTGTCTCTCTCTCCAGCCTGTAGTTTCAGTGTTGTTCTCTGTTGTACATACTTCTAGGAAGGGCATAACTCAAATTGGGACCAGCCCCTAGTCCTCTCCTGGGTCACTCCTTGTGGTTACATTGTCCTCAAGGCTTGGCACACCCTGATGAAGTCTGCACTCTCACTCCCTTTCCTGTGCAGACATAAACAATACCCTCCTCCTGGGTGTATCAGTACCATGCTCCCCCAATGCCATTGCCCCCCTTCTTTTTCTTTATGTTGAGATGCCCTGGGCATCCTTGAGTGTGGTCTTTTGCATGTACCTCAACTAGTTGATCTGTTGCATGTACGCAAGTTGCATGTACCTCAACTAGTAAATTATGTATTATTAAGTAGCTTTTCTTCTGTATCCAATGTGATGATGGATCTTACCTCAGGGTAAGATCATGTTGTACTCATAGTTTTAATGTTTATTTCTCTGATGACTAATGATCAGGAACATTTTCTTATATGCCCTCCCAGTACAGTTCTTTTGCCAATCTCCACTGAGGACTAACTGTTCTTTCCTTATTGCAGACTAACAGGTTATTGTAGATTTGAGTAACACGCACTTCGTCTGATGTGTCAGTGCTAAGAATTTCTCCCAGTTTGTGGGTTTTCTTATTACTCTTTTGGCGAAGTCTTTCAATGCACACAGGTCTTATCTTAGTATATCTCACTTGTCAATTTCAGCTTCTTCTGTGTGTGTACCCTTCCCTATTTCAGATAGCCTATGTATTCCCTGGACCAAGATCCTTAGATTTGTCTTGATTCCCTCTTTGATGGCCCTTGTGGCGGTCATGTGCTTATGTCAATTTCATGATTGAAAGTCTAGGACTGGAGTCTAGCCTGTTAATCTGGAGATAGTCATTGAGTAGCCAATGAGGCTTCTGTGTGGGCATAGTTTTCTCCTGAGACTTCTGGGAAATCTCGCAATATTTCCCTCATGGAAATGAGAAGCTATTCCCCAGTTGTTGGGAGTTAGTCTCAGAGACAACAAACTACTGACAAGACAAGATGGCAGCGTCCCAGGAGTTGGAGGAGCAGGAGGAGAAGCCACATGTCCTTACCATGATGGAACCAGACCTCTGAAACTGGTGAAGCCACATGGAGAGCCCTGCCAGCGCTGAGTTGCCTCTACCACTGCATACTATTGATGGACCCTGAGCCCTGGAAGCGAGAAGCCATGAGGAGACCCCTCCCAGCACCAGGACTGTGCACCCACTGGCCTGTTACTTCGTGAGTCAGAAGGAGACGTTATAGACAGATATCGGGCATATGAGCTAATATCAGACTTATGACTTTGAAGTGGACTGGGTTGGGATGCTTTCTCAATGTCCTATTCCTCTTGTATATAAGCCATATGCTTATATCTGTATGAGTGTCTATGCATTGGTTCTCCAGTCTACCCTGACAAGCATAGTGTCGCTTCATTTTTCTGCAGGTGGTTATCCATTTTTTCCAGCACCACTTGTTAAAGAAGGCATCTTCTTCCCATTTAATGTTTTTTGGGCCCTTAGTGAAGATCAGTTTTCTATATCTTGTTAGTTTTATTTCTGTATTTCCTGTTCTTTTCCATTGCTCATTTTACCAGTATCATGTTGTTTTGATCAATGTGGCTGTATAGTAAGTATTAAAGTCAGGTAAAGTGAACCCTCCTACTTCATGCTGTTTGAAGAGTTCTCTGCTAATTCTGGGCTTCTTCCCTATTCATATGAAGCTGGTAGTCCACTTTTCCAATTCTTTGAAGAAGGAATGTTGGTATTTGTATTAACAGCATCAAACTTATGTAATGCCTTGGGGAGTGAGATAGTTGAGTGTGAGGGAAAGTCAACCCCCCCACAACTAATGATGGATTTGACAGGCTCAGTTGTCCAGTTAAAAAATATATAAAGATTATAGTAAAGCATAATAATAGAGACAGGAAAGAAGGTAAAATAAAGGTGTTAGACACATGTCATGATAGCATGCTCACCTCCTGGACAGCCATGATCCCAACTGCCAGGCCCATGCACAGCGTGGAAAGAGAGGGAAGGTGAGAGAGAGATTTATTTCTGACCAAGGTTTCTATACCCTTTGGGTATGGTGCAAGCCCCCTAGTTACAGGTAAGGACATACATCACAGGAAGGAGCTGTACTGTTAAGTAACATAATAATGGGAGAGGGATGATCTAGGGGTTTACAGGCTATAAGAAGAGAAGGGATTATGAATATGCATGTGACAAGATGGGAAGATCCTAGATTCATGATGGTGGCCTAACCTTGATTGCCTGCCCTTGAACTGGAGGTTTGACTAGGTCTAAGCTTTCAGGAGAAGCAATCCACTGTCCTTAACAACAGAGAGTGAGCCCCACCTATGGCAGGACAGATAATAAGGTCTGCTTGCCCTGGATGGCTGGTATCTAAAGGGAGATAACTTGGCAACTAATTTACCATTAGTTGCAAGCAGTTATGGTTTATTGTGCCAACCTGGCTAATGAACACATGTGGGATTAATTGAAGGGAGGAAAGATAAATGGCTCAGTGAGCCTCACCCTTCTGGTTCTCTTTTCTCTTGCTTTGATGGTTGAACAGTGTGTGGCTGTCTTCGTTAGTTCTCTGCCTCACCTGGCAAGGCTCATTCCTGCGAGACATCCCTGAGGAGAAGTCACATGGACTTACCCTGAAGCATACCTGGGTGCTGGAGAAGCCATGTGGAGACTCCTGCCAGCCCTGAGATACTGAGACTGCCATTGTATTCAAAGACTTTCTACGCACTGGCCTGGGATCCTCCTGCATTGGGCATCATTGTGTGTGTTTTGTGTGCTGGAAGAGAGCATATGGGCTAAGTTGGACTTATGGACTTGAACTGGATGGGGTTAGGACTCTTTCCCAATGTACACTTACCCTTTCATATAAAATGGTCTCACATACATATATGAGTTTCTGTGAATTTGTTTCCCTAGTTTACCCAGACTAACACAGGTAGGATTGATCTTTACTATAGTAAGTCTTCCGATCCATGAGCATGGGATATTCTTCTATTTGTAGAGATTACTTTTGCTTTCTTGTGGAATACCCCGTCTGTTCCTATCTTCTTGAGTATCTTAATTAGGAATAGATGTTGGATGTTGCCAAATGCTTTTTCTGCATCTATTGATATTCTCTTGTGGTTCTTATCCTTTAGCTTATCGATGTGATGGATAAAGTTGGACTTTCAGATGTTGACCATCTCTGCATCCCTGGAATGAATCCCACATGGCCATGATGGAGGATTTGTTTGCTATTGACCAATATTTTGCTAAGTATTTTTGCATCTAAGTTCATTAGAGATGTTGGCTTGTAGTTCCCTACTCTTGTGGGATCCTTGCTCAGTTTAGGTATCAATGTTATACTAGCTTCATAGAGCGAGTTTGGGAGTTTGCCATTGTTGTCTATGCTCTGGAATAGTTTGTGTATATTGATGTCGGCTCTTCCCTGAATCCTTGGTAGAATTCTCCTGTGAGGCTGTCTGGCCCGGGAGTTTACTTCATTGATAGTTTCTTGATAACCATTATCTATTTCTTCTTTTGCTATGGGTCTGCTATGGGTCCTTGATCTCTATCTGGGATAATCTAAGGTGGGATTATTTTGTGATGTGCTTGTCCATGCCTCCCAAGTTGCAGAATTCATTGGAATATAGACCTTCATAGTGCTTTGTAGTTATCCTTTTACTCTTGTTAGGGTTTGTTTTGATCTCCCCCATTTAATCCCTCACCCCAACCTTGATGTTTGCTCCTTCCTTCCTTAGTTAAGTTTGCCAGCAGTCTGTCAATTCTATTAATCCTTTCAAAATCCTTCCAACTTTTTTTACTGCATTAATTTTTTACATTATTCTCTGGTCTTCCCACTCATTTATCTCTGCCCTGATTTTTAGTGTTCTTTTCTTTTGTTATTGGAGGGATTGTTCTGTTGACTCTGTTCTAGTTACTGGAAGTTTTGTGATAGTGTATTAATCATAGGTTTCTCTTTTTCATTTGTGCACTAACTGCTACCAAACATCCTCTGATAACTGCTTTTACTGTGCCCCAGCTTTTGGTATATTGCATTCTCATTCTCATTAGTTTCTAAAAACTTGCTAATTTCACCACTAATCGTGGCCAGTCCCCACTCATTTCACCTATCATTACTTATCGTCCAATTACTTGCCCCCTTTTTATTGTACTTTTGTTGATCTCCACCCTTATGGCATAGTGGTCCAAGAGGAACATCTGAGTGACCACTATGTGTTAGAATTTACTCAGGCTCAACTTGTGTCCCAGCATATATGAACTGCATGCACTTGAAAAGAATGTTTTGTTTTTGTGGATTTTTGGGGGGGCATTTGGATGGAGATCTTGATAAAAGACTATCATGTTGAGTTGCCTAATTGTAGTGTTTAGCTCTGTAGCCTCCTTGTTGAGCGTCTTTCCTGGTAATCTGTCTTTCTCTGATAGCAAATGGTGTATTAAAGTCACCTACTATGATTGCTGTGTCTTTGACTTCTTCTTTTCATCTTTTGAAGGATTTGTTTGATGAATTTCATGGGCCTCTCATTAGGCACGTGAATATTTATTATGCTCACTGGTTCTTGGTCTATTGATCCTTTGAGCATGAAATAATTCCCATCCTTATCTCTTGTTATGGTTTGCACCTTGAGATCAATTTTGTCAGCGATTAGGATTGCAACTCTTGCTTTTTATAGGTTGCTGTTTACTTGATAAGGAAAGTCATTCTTTTTTTAAAAAATTTGTCTAGGTGTTTATTCTTTGTGTGTGTGTGTGTGTGTGTGTGTGTGTTTTATTTTTATTTTCAATTATTTTATTGGGGGCTCTTACAGCCCTTATAACATTTAATGCATCATTTGTATCAAGCACATTTGTACACATGCTGCCATATTCATTTCCAAATATTTTCCACTTGAGCCCTTGGTATAAGCTCCTCTTTCTCCCTCCCTTTTTTTAAATGACTCATTTTATTGGGGGCTCATACAAATCCATCATGATCCATACATACATCAATTGTATGCAGGCCACATTTGCAGACTTGTTGCCATAATCACTCACAAAACATCCTCCCTCTGCTTAGGGCCCCAGTACCAGCTCCCCACATTTCCCTTCCCTCCTCCCCCCCCCTCTCCCCCATGAACCCTTAATAATTTACAAATTGTTATTACTTTTTCATATCATACACTGTCCCATGTGTCCCTTCACTCACTTGCCAGTTGTCCGTGCCCCAGAGAGGAGGTTATATGTAGATCCGTGAAATTGGTTTCCCCTTTCTATTCTACCATCCCTGTACCCTCCCAGTATCACCACCCACCACTAGTCCTGAGAAATCATCTATCCTAAATTCCCCATATTCTGACTCCAGTGTACATCCCCTGGTCTGGCTGGATTTATCTGATAGAATTGGGATCATGATAGTGGGTGTGAGGGAGCATTTAAGAACTAAAGGAAAGTTGCAAATTTCATCCTAACTTGCTCATCTCCTCCCTGCAACCCCTCTGTAAGAGGATGCTGCTTCACCTATTGATGGACTTTGGGTCCCCAATCTGTACTCCTCCTCATTTATAATGACATAACTTTATTTCTTTGATGCTTGACACCAGATCCCTTCAATAACTCATGGTTACACAGGCTGGTGTGCTTCTTCCATGTGGGCTTTCTTGCTTCTGAGCTGGATAGATGGCTGCTTGTTTACTCAAGCCTTTTGAACCCCAGATGCTATATCTTTTGATAGTCAGGTATCATCAGCTTTCTTCACCACATTTTCTTATGTACACATTTGTCTCCAGTGATCATGTCTGGAAAGTGAGCATCATGGAACGCCAATTTAATAGAACAAAATGTTCTTGCACTGAGGAAGTACTTGAGTGGAGGTCCAGTGCCCATTTGCTGTCCTACTACTAACCCTATATGTATATGCTCATTGATCTACTCCCCCATCATCACATATAAATAGGAAAGTCATTCTTAATGACCCTTGTATCCTTTATGTTTTCTGACCCTGACTTGTGGTATCATGCCAATTTCCTAATAAATCCCCATAATTGTGAGTATTATCTGTTGTGAGTTCTGTGGTGATTGCAATGAATTATGGAACCCCATAGAAATGTCATGGGAGAGATGGTTGGTGCCAAAATAGGGTACAGGAATGTGGAGCCTTGGAGGCCTATATGGCCTCTGCCTCACAGGAATCATCTTTGAGAAGATGTGTAGCTGGATTCTCCTTTTACTTTGTGTATCCAGAGAAATCAGATATGGCCCTCATAGCATTTCTTCAACAAGAGAAAAGCATAAATGGGAGGTGTATGTGTTCATCTGAAAATGTGCACAGACAGAGGTTAGGGGAGAACAAGTGTTCCTTAGGTAGAGATGGTGAATGGAATCTAATAGAACAAGAAGGAAGAACTCTTTAACTAAAGGGATTGACAGGGATGGTGTCATATCTTTCCAGTTTGAAGTCCCACTAGGAACACAGGTTTCATAGGGGAAAGGAGCATCAACATACATGTCCTGGGCATAGAGCTCATGCTAGGTTATAGGAAACCATAGAACAAGAGGTTCTAATATGGGCATGTATGCAGAACATGCATGAAATAATAACAAAAGATCTGCACCTTTTGATTGCTTCCTTTAGGCCCTCATGGTTTAGTCACAGAGAGCTCAGTTGAATATTTCATACGGTTATGTTAAATATAACCTTCACTATCACCTTTGAAATAAGACAGTTTTATAAGATAGTGTTTAAGAGACCCATAATTTCCTTGACCTCATGCTTTCATGGATTTTCCCAAGAGAGAGCCAACTCAAGTATGACTTCTCTCTTATTCACAAAAGGGAATGACCCAAACAAAAAGAAAACAAAATTCAAACTCACTCCCATTGAGTCAGTGGACTTATAGGACATGGCAAAAGTGTCCCTTTGGGTTTTGGAGGCAATAAATCTTTATAGGAGCAAATCGTCTCATCTGTCTTCCTTGAAATTGTTTGTTGTTCTGAACACCTGACCTTGAAGTGCAAACCATTGTCCTATCAGGTGTCCGAAAGGGAATGACAGTTATTCTAATTATTTAACACCCAATGTGGTGACTGATATTATGATTCAACTGTATTAGTCAGGGTTGACTAGAGAAAAAAATCCAGAGACACTTACATGTGTATAAGAAAGAGTTTTATATAAAAAGTAATTGATATTAAAAAAACATCCCAGCCCAGTCCAGGTTAAGCCCGTAACTTCAATATTAGCTCATATGTCTGATTCGAGTCTGTAAACTCCTCTTCAGATTCATGCAATGCATGCAATTGTGCAGAATACAGGAAGATCACAGGCCAGTGGGTGGAACGTCTTGTGGATCCAGTGGTGGTGGAAGCATTGCAGTGTTGACATGAATCTCCACAAGGCTCCTCCAGCTCCAGGGCTCTGGTTCTATCAGTGTAGCTCCGTGTGGCTTGTCAACAGGACTGTCTCACAGGGAGTGTGTGTCCCACCTCCAAGGAGGAAATACGGGAGTTGCCAGAAACCTCAGGAGAAGGCCATGTCCACACAGAGTCCTCATTGGCTGTGACCTGATTGACAGGTAGATTCCACCCCTTCACAAGTTGAGAGCTTATGTAACTGCCACACCAACTTTGGTAGGCTGTGATTTTCAGCTGTTTGGAAGACACAATGTAATCATTTTCCAGTTTGTGATGTGACATGAGTAGCCAATCAGTGGAAAAGGGAGTCGCCTTGGGGTTGGATCTTCCTTCAGCATATGAACAATTATTCTGACAAAGCTCGCTATCTGCTCTGGACCCACACTTGTCGCATGTCGCATCACTTGACCTAGGTCCTTGGTATCATAAGCCAGTAGGGAACCCTGGACTAACGCCTGAACTGTGGATTTTTGGTCTTCAGGCCACAGCCCTGTAGTCATGTGAGCCTTTGTCATTTAACACATAGATTTGAGACTTACCCAAACCCACGCCCATGGATTTGACTCTGACTCATTGTGACCTTATGCAATAGAGTACAACTGCTCCCTGGGGCTCCCAAGGCTATAGCAGACTGCTACCTCTTTCTCCTGTAGAGCAGTTGGTGGATTTGAACCATCAACCTTTGGCTAGTGGTCTAACCACTCAACTTTCAGGGTTCCCACAATCACATGAGCCATTTCTCCAAGAAAAATCCTCTCCATCTATGTTTATGTACTTTCCACTGGTTTTGCTCTTCTCAAGAAAATTATTCCCTGGCATGGATACAATTTCGACTCATAGCAATTCTATGAAGTAAGGATGTATTTCTGAGGTTGTAAATCTTTCAGGGAAATGAAAGCCGTGTCTTTATCCTGTGAAGTGACTGGTAGATTCAAACTTCCAACCTTTCTGTTAGCAGCCAACACTTAACCAGTGTGTGGTGAGGACTGCTCTTCTGTACCACTCATTCGCTGCCACAGAGCTGATTAGGACCTTGTGGGAGAGAGAACCGTCCTCCTGGGTTTCCAAGGCTGTAAACCTTTACTGGAGCAGAAAGCTCCATCTTTCTCTCAAGGAGAAGCTGGCAGGTGCGGCCCACTACACTGCTATCGCTCTTTATTTCTTGCCTGGAGAGAATCCAAACTGAGGCACCCAGTGATCTACGAGACTGGTGACTTTACCCACGAAATTTATTTATTTGCCCATGCTTTTATTGCTCTCTAGCTTGAATAGTTTGCAACGAAAGTGTCTTCAGCTGCTTTTACTAGTTTCTTTTCATCACTGTGTCTTCAACAATTTGATGACGTTACAACCACGTCTATTTTTTGTTTTTGTTTTTTTCCCCCTTTGTTTTTATCCAACTTGTGATTCATTGAGGTTTCTAAATTTGTGGGCTCACATTACTTTGGATAAGTTTTCCTCAATAGTCCTTGAACTGCTTTGGTCCACTTTTTTCATTAGAGCCCTTTACTGACCACCATCAAATCCCACTCTGTGAATCCTCCAATCTCTGCCACATGCTATCAACACATGGGTGACTCACAAAACAACTATTCTGCAGTAAGAAACTAAAACTCAAACCAACCAACCAACCAAAGCAACTCCTTGCCATTGCGACCTTTCTAACTCATCGCAACCATATCAGGCAGGCTGGAACCACGCCTGTGGGTTTCAGAGATTGTAAATCTTCACAAGAACAGAATGTCTCATGTCTACCCTGCAGGGTAGTTGAGGGGTTCAAATTACTAACCTTGTGTGGTTAGCAATGTGGAGGAATGTTGGATACATATACATGTAACTATAATACCTCAATGAAGTTGATTGAAACACAAATTTTATAAAAATCTAGGGAGCCAACCTTGACCCTGCCCCCAGTCCACTCCATAAACCATGTTGATGACTGTGTCCCTCTTCACAGGCTGTAGTTTCGGTACTGGAGATGGATAGACATTGGGCTGAATTTGAGATGGGAGTTAGAAAGTTTTGAGTGATCAAGTCACAAAATTACATTTTGGCTTTTGAACGAATGAAAAAACTTTACCCTGATGGCCGCAAAAGATAGGCAAGACTCAGGATCAGGCAGCTCAGTCTCTTAGGAAGCTTTGCTGAGTCCTCCCGTGACCCAGGAAAAGGACAAACTAGGGCTTCCCAAATGTTGACAAGATCGCCAGAAATTTGCTTCAAAACATCTGGAGCCATTCCTGGCTTCCCAGCATTGTCTCCCAGGCAGCTCTCTCTTGCTTTTCAAAATACTTCAGAATGTCATTCCGAAATAAAGCTGGTATCCACCCTAACCCCACTCCAGCCCTGGAATGCTGAGTGATTTATTTTAGAAACAACTTCAATTTACATGCTTGTCATTTCAGACCATAATGGGTCCCATTAACTGCTAAATGATGTCAGTTTGCTTTATTTGTATTTGGGTACTTTTTTACAGAGGAAGCTGCCAGTCTGATAGGCACAGATTTGGCTGCTGTAGTCACGCCCAAATATGCCTAAATATAAGACAGAAGAGCGTGCACACTGGGTAAGAGTCCTGGAGAACGTTTGCTGTGCTTCTCTTCCATTCCTGCGGGTTCCTATTGGCACTAACATCTCATGCAAAGGGCCAGAGTTAGGAGGGGAGTTGCATCCTCTCTTACCAGCTGCTACAACACCATATAAATCAATTCAGCAAGTATTTCTACAGCATCTATTGTACGCTCAGACCTTTGACGGACTCCGTAGATGAGTCCAAAGGAGATTCTGACCCCAAGGAGACTACCATGAAAAGGCAGTCTGAATGGGTTGGGCCCAGAAGAATGAATTTCTGTTAGGATTCCTCTACCTAACAAGCAGTTTGTAAAATTCATTTAGCTTTGGAACGTGGCTTTTAATAAGCTTCTGTGTCTTTATTTGTAAAATAAGGAAAAAAGATCCATAATGACAACCACCCCCCCCCAAGGGTTGGTATGAGTTTCAAAGAAAATAATGCTTATAGTAGCACTTCATAAAATACAAATGTAATACAATTCTGAAGTTCACTAATTAAAATATGATTGGAGAGAAAAGCCTAAAACATCTTAGCAAAAAGTGCAGGCAAGTTTGTGTGTGTCATCACAGAACACCAAAAAGGAATTTGAGAAAACAATAGACTCATTGAAAACCATTAAATTAAGATTTTAAGGGAGTTAGACTTCTGCCCAACATTTTCCTTGAGATCAACTAGGAACTGAATAATATGTTGAAAATCTCTTTGAAGAGGTTGAAGAACTACTGAGGCAGCCAGGATTCAAGGGGCAAAACTCCCGTGAGTGGTGGTGAATGTAGCTCCTGGAAAGATGTCAACATTTATCCATCTCCTTTCCCCACGGGGCAATGGATGATTCTTGGTAAGAGGCCGGGGCGTTTGCAGAGGTCACTCTCAAAGAGGCAGAAGGATCAGCAGAACTTGAGGTCATCTCTTGGAGAAGGGAAACAAAACTTACAGCTTTAGGCGGCCAGGAGTTGAGGGATTAGGATCTAAGAGACAAAGGAGACCCAGGGAAATAAGCCTGATAGTTGACACTTTTTTTGTATTTGAGACATATCTGAAATAATTTTATTTTCTTAAATAACAATCCAGGACTACCAGCTCCAGAAAATGCCTTTTCTGGTTGTAAGCTGTCCGGAAGAGTCCCTGTCTTCTATTAGCATCGGTGGATCTGGCTTTCTTTGAAGATCTCTGCTTGTCTTGCTCTCCATTCGTCTCCCCCTAAGTCTAGGAGGTTCTCAGCACAGGGGCCCGGGGCCCAAAGATGAATTTTACTCCCAGCTCTCCTCTTTCAGAGATAGTTAGCTTCCGCCAATCTCTGCAGGCTTGTTTAGTCTCTTATAGATTTTAAAAGAGATTGGCTCAAGGAACCAACTAACCCTGCAGATTATACCTTGTCTCATTGACATATATGCTCTACCCCTGTCTAATTAATATCACAGAAGCTAGGATTGATAACACACAGAATAATTATGTCATAATGCAGCCAAACTGACATATACTAGGGGGTACCCACCCACCCCCATTACACACACACCTCAAAAAAGAAACAAACACAAAAAGCTTCATTGGGCAGAGTCCTTGTAGTATGCATTTTTCGTAACTTATTTAGCTTTACATGTGTGTGTTTGCATGTGTATTGTGTTTAGTTTCTCTGTTCTTTATGTGCTATTTCCTTAATTTGAGAGTTGCTCCGAGTATGTTGGCTTCAGGTTTCTGTATTGTTGCTGTTGCTTTTTTGGCCATAGTACTTCATTGAGTACTTTTTGTAGTGGTGGTCTTGCTTTTGTGAATTCTTTTAGTTTCTCCTTGTCTTGAGTTACTTTTATTTCTCCATTGTTTTTGAGTGATAATTGTATTGTGTACAGGATTCTTAGCTGATAGCTTTTCCTCCCTCGAGTACTCTGTATACATCACTCCATTGTCTTCTTGCCTACACAATTTCTGCTGAAAAAATCTGAGGTTTTTCTAATTGCTGATCCTTTGTATGTAATTGATCATTTTTCTCTTAGAACCTTTCTCTTGTCATTGATGTTAGATGATTGATGCTGGGGGAGTTTTCCTTTTGGGATCTCTTCTGGCTGAGGTTCTTTTGGCCTCTTTAATAGTTATCTCTTCCTCCTTTAGACTTTGAGAAAAGTTTTCTTGTAGGAGCTCTTGAACTATTCTCCGTGTAGACCTTTTTTCAGGCGTCTAACTCTTCTGAACTCCCTATGCAAGTTGTTCCTTTTGATTGCGTCCCACGTTGTCCTCAAGCTTTTCTTGGTCTCTTCTGCATTCCTTGTTATTTGTTCTTCATTTAGATCAGAGTTCATAGATTTGTCTTACATCTCACTGATTTAGGTTCCCATCTCTTCAATTCTGTTTCTCTGTTCTTTTATGGCATCATGCTGTTCCTTTCTAGAATTGTTTAATTCTGCTCTTACAGTACGTGGTTTTTGTGTTTCTGTTTAGAGTTTTACTTCTACAGCATTTAGTGAGGTTACTATTGTTTCACTTTTCCTCTCAGAATCTTCCTTCAATTGTTGCACAAGTGCAAGCACCATTCTTTTGAGTCTTTTTAATGGTAAATCCATAGCCTATTCAGTTTTAGGCCTTACATTTAGATCTGGTTGGAATTTGGTTATGTGTTTCTGTGTCTCTTATTTTACACTGATACTTTCTGTTGTTTTCTTGGCATCTTAGAATTGCTATTAGTGATATTAGGGAGGCAGTGTTATGTGGGAGTGTTAGCTTTGTTGGGTGGTGTAGGAGGGGGTGGTGGACAGTTTGTGTTAAGTGTCTGGTGACTTTGGCATGTCAGATTAGGTGTTAGGGGATGGATCAGAGAGCAGGAGAGGAAGCATTAGCTGAGGAAGAAAGAAAGGTGTAATAGGAAAAAGAAGAAGAAAACATAAAATGGGAAGGATCAGGTAGCTGTTGTGTGGTAGGCTAAAAGAAGAGAAGTTAGATTTAAAAATGCCTGGAATAATCGAGGAATGGGTACTAACGTTTGATAGAAAAGATATTTTTAAAATATAAGAATAGTGTCAGCTATTGGTTTTATAAGAAAAAGGAGAGAAGAGTTTTGATGAGAAGAAAAGAGAAAGCGGTTAATAGTGCTATGAAATAAAGCTTTAGATATTTATATGAGAGAGGCCAATTAAGGAAAGGGCTGGAGGCAAGAGTTTTAAAACTAACACTTGGGAAAATAATACTGGGGCAAGCTGCAAGACAGCTGTTAACGTACATCTGTTTGGGCTTTATGCTTTGCCCAGGAGTTATATCTGTGTTGCGGGTGTTAACTTCTGGGTTGATGGTGTGTTAAGAGACTGGAAAATAAACAAATTAAAACAAGAGCAAAGTAGTAGTGTATATATATGTATATATTTTCTCCCTGTCCTTATGTATACCTACAAATGGGGAAGTTCCAACTGAGTATGAGTTATAAGAATAGTTGCCCAGCTTTGTTTTAAAGAGGTGGAGGGCATAGGCATGACAGAACACAGAGCAACTCCAGAACCAGCAAACAGAGCAGCTGATTCACACGCCTTCTCCTGGAGGGAAGCCAGGACCGCGAGTAGCAGTGACCTTTTAAGTAGCTGGAGACAGTGTCTGGTAGTATGATATTTTACTACCTTATGAACTGGTGGGATGTCAGAGTATGTTTAGACTGTGGATAGGGGGTTATTCTGGTGTTTTGGTATGGCTGCGGGGCCTACATTTTTATAGTTTAAATTAATTATCTGGAGAGAAGAGCCAGGTCGTGAATGAGGTCAGAGGGAATAGGATCTGCTCTTGGTGTGGCTGACCGAGTGGGGATGGGGGATTAGAATCTATACCTACCACCTTGTGAGGTAGCAGAAAAAGGCATTACCCTACTCAGATGACTTACGGGAGAGGGTTGGGATACTGATCAGGGGCTATGCCAAGCTAAACTCCAGGAAGGGGAGATTCATTTTGCCAAGTAGAGTTGGTGTTCCCTGGACTTGTGTATTGCTTATGCCTGTGCCAGGCTGCCCCATAGACATCCTCCTGAAGCTCAATAGGGTGTGGGCAGCACAATCTGCTATTGGGAAGTTAGGACTGTGGGCTGAACTCTTGTCCTGGACAGAGCCAAAGCTGTTCCACTTTTATCTGCCCAGGGCTGGTCCTGTAGAACTGACTTCTGCAATCAGTGGGGCCTACCAGTGGGGCCTGTTGGGTGCCTTATTAGCGGTTGTTACTGCTCTTTTAATTTTAGGAAGCTTGCGTCTACCTATTTTTATGCTGCTCCTCCTATCGCTTGGAAGAGTAGAATACCTCTCAGGGGCTCTCCTGCACTTATTTTTGCAGAGGTCTTCCAGAGTGTGTGACTCGGTCACCATCTTGCACCAAATCCCCTATTTGGCCATTTTTCACTTTCAGAAATAACAGTTCCATATTTATTAATTACCATCAACCTAAAATGAGTATATGATAGAGCTACAAGTCAAAAAAGCTAAAAAAAAAAAAAGATAAAGATAAAAGTCAAAAGTAGCTAAGCTGGCCTCAACTCTGTCTTTAGGATTTACAGTAGAATTCCTAAAGTGGAGTTAATCTACAGGATAGTTTGGGGGAATTCTTGGCCACCACCTTTGCACATACAGCTTTTACCTCATTTCCTCTTTGTTCTCCTTTGAGCCTCTAATCACACACTTTCATGGATGTGTTTGTGTTGCTTCGTACACTTTCTGGAGTCTGCTTCGCCTACCTCTTGTTGACCCTTGTTGTGTCTCTGGGATTGGGTCTATCTCTCGGTGCTCTCTGCAGGGACATTTTCAAAGACCGCCTTTGGTCTCCAGGGCCCACAACAGCAATTGGAGTAGGTTTGTGCAGCCACACTCCTCACGTGCACATGCATGGGAACCCCACCGGTCAGGGCCTGCCAGGTCCTGCCTGCATCCCAGGGTGGCTGGTGAGGACAAGGGCCTGGAGTGGACAGCTGCTGTTGTTAATGCAATGAACTGCGACTTAGCACATGGGAAGTCTCCCAGGGCGGGAGGTCACTCGAGGGTGCTGAACAAGAGGCCTGGAACCTCAGGTCTGAGACTTAGCAAGCGCATCTGGCCTGCCCTGTCCTCCAGGCTGTACAGAGAAGACCTCCCTTTCCTTCCATTGCTCCTCTCTCTTACTGTTACAGAAAAGGAGGGGGGGTGAGGTTCTCTTAGCATTACTAGGGAGCCCCCTGGAAGCTGTAGAGCTCAAGATGGGCCAAAAGTCTTGTAAGAGCTACAGCTGCAGAGCATGCCCAGGCAGCTTCAAATCTAGCAGCAGGCCTGCAGTGCTCCAAGGTAGCTTCTCCCCGCCCAGAAAGAGTCTGAGTGTTTCTTCCTGGAAACAAGAGGGAAGAAAGCCCAAAGCGAGTGGGGGACAGAGAGAAAGGCAGAGGAGTGGGCATGGCAGTGGGGAGGGTATGAGAATGAGAGAGGGCAGGGAGAAGAGGTTAGACAGAGAGGAGACAAGCTTGTTCCTAGTGCACTGCCACCCACATCTGGTGAAAAGGGGCCATCATGCTCCCAGGGATGGGGCTTGAAATCGTAAAGCAGGGAGAGCTAATGGGGAGGGGATTGCAGGCCCTGGAGCTCCTGGGAACAGGAGGCTTTCCTCAAGCCCCAGGTTGCAGACCTCGCCGCTTTGCCTGAGTTTAGGATTGATCCCAGGAAGTGAGAGCCTCAAGGCTGGCGGCTGAGCGCCTGGAAGTGGGAGAAGGTTTTCCTGTGTGTTTTCAAAAGTTATCTGCTCATTCAAAACAACTTTCCGAAGAGGTACTCGGAATCTAGAATCCCTCCCAAAGGAGCATGCCGCTTCCGCCCCCACCCCCACCCCCACCCCTGTGTCCTAGAGCACAGCCAAATCCCTCACACGCAGCCCCATGACCTGACGCTCCTCTTCCTGACGCCTCCTGAGGACACATGCGGTGTAAGGAATGTCCGACGGCCAGATCGATGATAAATCACCGACTGGTGTGTATGGTTTGGCTGGGCAGCCCTTGTGGAGAAAGGGATTCAGGGTGAAGAAATCTGTCCTGGTGGTTTTCCCAAATGCTTTGGGGGTTTGTTTTTGTGATTCTGGTCCTCACAGGTCTCCCCAGCCCCCTCACCTTTGCCTGGCCCTTGTCCGGACCATCATCTCTTCTCTGGGCCCTTATATTCTGGACCTTAGGACATTTGGTGGCCTGACTGGTGGGACCCTCATGCCCCAAGCCAGCACCCTGCGGCCATCCATCTCCATGGGGAGGATGAACAGAGGGCTCCAGCCAGACCCCCTCGCAGCCAGGTGCAGGTGGCTGTCCAAGTGGGAAACAGTGAGAAATGTGCCTGGAAGCCATCTCCAGAATCATGGAATTCTTTTTAATATCCTCTTTCAAACACAGAGCCTGGAGAAATATTTAAAGGCGGGAGAAACTAACTAGGGCCCTCAGTGCTGCCAGGGCCTCTTGTGCAGAGTTCCTCCAGCGAGAGAAGTCAACACAGAACCTGTGAGAGCTTGAAATGTGCTGCAAACCGAGACATGAACATCTGCGCCAGAAGAAAGGCGTGAGGGAGCTCCATCGGCGTGGAGGGTGACGGTGGCCGCGTCGTCAGGGTTGGGGAAACAGCCTGGAAACTGGAAAGAAAGAAGAGGAAAACCCACAGGGCTGGGAGCAGAAAGCTTTCCAGAGACGGAGCCCAGTTGGCCTCTTAGAATAATCCCCATGATTGTGCTCACTCTGTCCTCCAGGGGCAGAGAGGACAGCTGGACAGATGTGACAGAAAAGAAAGAAACCCAGGGGTGTTTAAAAACGCCCTCCACTGAGGCAGAAGGCTGACCTTTTGAAAATTATATCCTTCCATTCATTTGATCCCTGACCACCCCTAGGCAGTCACCTGGCCACTACAAAACTTCCTGCCGACTCTGCAGGACAGGGTAGGGTGGCCCTGGAGGTTGAAGCGATAACTCTTCATGGGGACATCTTTATCTTTATGTTCATCTTTATCTGCTGTGGACGCCTGGAGAAAAGAACTGCTGACCTTGTGGTTCGCCGTCCACCCAGTAATCCACTGTGCCCCCAGGGCTTCTGGGCTGTCGTCGAGGTTTCAAAACCGTTGGCCGTTGCTTGTTTCCTTTTAGAGCTGGTGAGGCTCAGAGAGGCGACATGCTCAGTGGTTAGCCTAGAATGGCAGAGTATGCAGTCCCTGTTTTTCTTCTCCATCTGAAATAGGAAGCAGTCTGTGCCCCCATTAATGAGGCTCCAACGTCACCAGCACCAGCTTCCTAAAAGCACTGTACACTCTTCCAATAATCTCCAATGCTCATCTCATCCTGGAACATGCGAATGATCATTTTACACACAAGAAAACTGCCGTTCAGAGAAGGCAAGTGACTTGCTCAAGATGGCACAGTCCATGGTGGGAGAAGCAGGACTTGAACCCCGGACCCTCTCCTGCATGTAGGCCAGTCATAGTTTCCTCTGTGGCTCTTTCCTCTGATACCAGATGGCCCTTCAGCTCCTCTCCGGCATCAAGCTGGGCTGATTCCGAGTGAGACTCACTAGGGCTGATTCACGGCAGAGCTGCCTCGCTAGATTTGGAAGCAGAGTGACAAGATCCCCCTGGAGCTCTGTGTGCTCCCCTCCCCCTACAGGGATGGAGATGGCGCCAAGGTTTGTGGTGGCCAAGGTGGCTCTGCTGTGCAGCTGCCCAGAGGAGAAGTTGCCTGGCTGGGGGGAGCAGGCAGGGGACTTTACTGTGTACAGGGTACTTACTAATAAGAGAATTCCATCAGAGCAAGGCCAGCCTCAGACCCTGGTTTATGGCCTTACCCTGGTCATGGACCTACTCTATCTTGGTCACCCACAGACCCTTAAACTCAGGCACAAACCTCAGTCAGAGGCTCACCGCATGCCTCCAGGCACTGGCATGCTGTACATACTTGACCTTAAATAGGATCCATATGTGGAGACTGACCCGACTCCCCAATCGTGCGCTTCACACGTGTGAGCCACTGCTCACCAAGCCCAGACACATTCCACCACGAGCGACCGGAAGAGCCACGCCTCTGTGGCCCAGGTCACACTGCTGTAAAGGGGAAGGGAGATTGGCCTGAGCATCTTTGGGATCTAACACTACCCCCCACCCCCATGCAGATTGGGGCAGGGGGTTCAGAGCCATCTCTGTGAAAACACATGTGGCCAAATCCCAACATGCTTCCGTTGAGTTTATTCCCACTCACAGCCTCTCTAGAGGACAGAGCAGACCTTTCACAGGGAGTTCCCCAGGTGGCAATCTTCCTGAAGCAAGCCCTCTAGGTGCCTGTCCCCCGTGGAGCCGCTGGTGGGCTTCAACCATCAATCTTTTAGCTAGCAGCTGAACACATAGCCACTGTGCAACCCAGTCTCCGCACATCTCTGACCAGTGTTTCACGATTTGGCACTTTGTTGTCTTATAGCAGTGGCCCCCTTCCTTGTAGCATTCTGTTCCATCCGCTTGAGAAGCATGTTGTCTCCACATCTTAGCATCTTTGAACACATTTCTATGCAATGGAAGGTCACAAGTTGCTCTTCAGCGAATGGCTGTTGTCATGAAGTTGGTCATGCATGAACCTGTTGATGACTATTTTTATTATTGTCGCTTCATCTGCTCATCATCGCTTTATATCTCCGATACCACGTGGGTCCAGTTGAATTACTAATTAAAGTGCTACTAAATACAATCACGACAACTGTGAGATAGGGCATGGAGATACACTGGCCGTGTGCACATAGCATTGAGCAGGCAGCAGAGGTCAACTTGATATGAGACGCTGGAGAGATGATCATAACATTGCTAGGTTCTTTTGTGTAAAATCAAGATGCTTTGTAAGGCCCATGTGTCGATGGAGCAGTTTTGTGTCCTGTACTAGACTAAAAGGCCAAAGCATTGCCCTGCTCGCACCAGCTGATGTCACCAAGGCAGAAGAAATTGTCATGGCTCCCATGACAGATGAAGTGGTGTGACTAATATTTATGTGATGCAAGATTTTGTTTGGGCTCAGTGCCTGCCCTTGATAGCACAGGGCCCCTCAAGAGCAGAACACTCAGCTGTTAGTGTTAGCATCCGCATTCATTACTGGCTGGATCCAGGAAAACTGAGTATTATCCCAACGTTATTCTTTCCCTTTCTTTCCTTTGAGCCATTAACCGTGTGCTGGTGCTTCTCCCCAAGTGACTGGTACCCTAAGTGGTAAGACATCTCACTGGAAGGGGCCTCAAGTGATCTCTAAATCCATTTCACAGTCTCTAAAGACAAAGGCCCAGACCACACCACTGGCGAGTGGCTGAACCTGAACTTGAAGCCTGCCTGACTCCGAGTCCATGCTCCCTGGTTGTCTCCTCAGAGTCTAATATCCATTATAGTTATAATGTTCACTATTATTCATTATAATCTTCATTATATGCAAAAGACCTCCAAATCTGTATCTCCAGATAAGTGCTTTCTTTCAGACTCCAGACCATACACACAGGAATGATGCTTTATCACTGTTCAAGTGCATCTGCACTCAATGCTCCCCAGACAGCTCAATCCCACGACAGCCAGGAAGATAGCCTTCCTCTGCTCCACCCACTGCCATCGTCCCAATCCTGGGAGTCCTTTCCACTTTATCTGCTCTCCTTCCTCCCCACATCTGATCAGGTCTTCTGAGGAGGGACTAAAAGACCCAAAGAGGATGTGGAAGCAACCACCTGGGAGACAGTAAGAGCCAGCGAGAGAAATGAGATGTAAAAGGTCAGCGAACACAGACAGGAAACACGTAACCCTGATCAACAAAAACCATAGCCTGGCTTGGAAACCCTAGCTTCAGACTCAGCCACATTTTCTGCATGTGGGTTCCATGAGATGGCCCTATGTCCTTTTAAAGCCTCTACCACCCTCACTGATCCTCATATTTGAGTTTGTCTGTGACACTCTACCCTACAAACAACACAGCCCTAATTAAAGCATCGGCCTTTAGGTCCCAGCTGACTGTCACTTGTTATTGGAACAACCTTCCTCGATGCGCCCATCTGGGTCGGGTCCCCTGTTCATGGGCTCCAATAGCACAGACAGCATAATTGCTGGTCCAACTGCCTGCTGCCCCTACTAGAGTTTAAGTTCCTTGAAAGCATCCACTCGTGCTCATGATTACAGTCCCCAGGGCCTGGCACATGGTGCATTGAGTCAATGTCCATGGACTTGGTGAGTAAATGGGTCTCTGCACCTACTGTCTCTGTTTGCTCCTCATCTTCAGTGGCCTGGGAGCATGCATCCTTCACACTCATGTAACAGTACGCATTCCTCATCTGAAAGCGGGTGGACTGCAGTGGTCTCAGAACCCAAGCTTCGTGCGGTCACAGCAGTCCTGCCCATGGGCAACCCTGGTGCAGAGGACCCAGGTTGATAGCCTAGAACTCTGGATGCCTGCACATTTACATGGAGGCTCCAGCAGTACCCAGACCCTGCTCGCTGGTCAGACAATTGTGCCAATGGATCCCCATGTGACGCCAGTGAGTCCTGCTGCAGAGAGCCCCGCTCAGAGGAGAGGGAGGACGCTGCGCCTGACACCCTGAAACAGTCCTCCCAGGTGCAGGGGAGAAAGGCAGCGAAGGCTGGGTAGAAGGGGGGGGAGAGAAAAAGGGGTGCTCCTTGATATGGTTCCACTCAGAAAGTACAAGTTACTCTCATGGGCGTCACCTGTGGTGGGTGGAAGGGGTACATCAGTCTGGTGCCACAAAAGCCTTTCTAAGTGGGTTGGCATGAGGGTGTTTGGGACCCCTTCATGGCAGTTATAGATAAGAGTCACTTCTTCTTCCATGAGTGGAGTTCACTTGGGGACAACTAGTAGCTGGTACCTGGATCTAGAAGCATCACTCCTTTCAAATTACTTCATGGGGTTTGGGTTTTTTTTTTTAAGAGATGGTTTGAGCCAAATATAGTACAAAGAAAATAAGAGTACCATGGAGACCTCCACCCAAAGAAGCCAAACTCCCACAACTCCCTGGGCAACTGCTGATACTTACTTAGGGCTTCAAAATCTCATCAGTGAATTTTCTCACCATTCTTGGGAGGCAGGCGGAGGCAGGGTGACCCCCAGGGAGGGCTGAAGACAGCAGTGAGCTGCTTCCCTGCAGCCTCCCCATGGGTCAAGGTCAGACCTGAACTCCCATCCCTTTTCTCTTCCTCAGTTCTCTGCCTGCCAGGTTGGCAGGTAGGGAGGTAGTAGGTGAGCTGTCAGTGCCAGGGAGAAAGGAGACAGATGCTGGTCAGGGCTGAGCTGGGCTGTGAGCCCCACTCACAGGTGTGAGTCCTGGGACCACCCTCACTGACACCCCTCCCCCAACCTGATCCCACTGCCCCCCAGTCCTTCCAGGCTCCATACCTAGGTGATAGGAAGGGATTTCTACCCCACCCAGGAAGATCGCCAGCCCTGAAAGTTTCTGGGTGGGCTAAAAAAGGCTTTCAAAAATAAAGAAACAAGACTTCAAACTCCCTGTTAACAAGTAGACTCATAGAGCAGAAAGTCTCGTCTTTATCCTGCAAAGTAGCAGGTGACTTCAAACTGCTGACCTTGTGCTTAGCAGCCCAACAAGTAGCCCACTATCCCTTCTAGAGCTCCTTCAAAAGGCTGGAGGGAGCCTGAACCCTGAGACTGATGAGCATCTGAAACAGAGCAGAGCCATGCACAGAGATTTGGAGGACAGGCCTCGGGGCCTGCAAACACCATTACCCTGAAGAGAAGCATCTGCAATCCAAAGCTCTCAAGTCTTTTGATGAAAACCAACCTGTTAAGGCTTGAGGAATTTGCTGACTGGCTCAGGACCAGCCTCCTCCTTCCCTGGGGATGGCGTTTCCACCAGAGGCAGACCAGATGTGGAGCAGCTGAGGATGAGGAGTTAAGAGGATGCGCCAAGGAGCGTGAGCTACAGGTAAGGAGCAAACGTGTGACCTCTGGAAGAGCTCAGGCATTAGCAGCGACTTAGGAAAAGATATGCCCAAACCCTGCTGGCTGCTTTCAGAGCCCTGCATGTTGGTGGAGCAGAAGGACATGAAGACCAGATGAGCCTCGGCCCTGTGTGGCCCTGAGAGACCACCAGGGGCTTCCTGGGAGCTGACCTGCCTCCCTCCATTCTCTAGGCCTCTGCTTCTGTGCCTCATTCTGCTCTCCCCACTCCAGCTAACCTGGCTGCTTCTGCGTCTCAAGATCCTCCGCTCCCTCCAGGGCCCTCTCAGTTGCGGGTCTGCAGGGAGCAGTTACAAGGGCTTCATCACCTTTGATCTCATGCAGGTGGGTAGCAGTGAGGTGGGGGTGGGGCAGCGGGGAGCAGATTCCAGAGGTTGTGCTGCCCAGTCAGAACTGACCCATGCTCTGAGGGGTGTTAGGGACAGGGCTCATTCTAACCCCATGCCACTGAGCCCATTCCAGCGATGGGACCCCGTGCTGTGGAGCAAAGGGCACCATCGGCAATCTCACTGTCGTCGTCGTCGTCCGTTAGCGAAGGGCAGTGACACTGTGTTTCTGGGGAGCCGCTTGGGGGACTCGGTGACCTGTCTTCTGGTTAATTGTTGTCGCTAGGTGTCACTGGGTCAACCAGTGTGACTCCTGGTGGCCCCATGAGACAGAGGAGAACTGCAGCATAGGGTTCCCTTCCATGCCACCTTGATGGGGCAGCCTGGCAGGTCGTTCTCCGTGGAATGCCGAGGGGTGCCAGCTGCCAACCTTCTGGGTAATGGCTGATTGCTTAACCAGCCTGCTTCCAGGGCTCCTGTCTAAGTTAGAGTGAGGCACAAACTAAGTGTGCCACGTGGGGCCTTCTCGTCAGTGCTAGCCCTGTGCCCTTCCCAGTGCTCTTACTAGCCACTAATACTGGCTAAAACCGACATCTATCTGGAACTGCCATTGACTCATGCATAGCAGCATGGCAGAGTGAGACTCCTCTATGAGGGTCGGAAACTTCAGGGAGCCTCATCTTGCTCCCATGGGGTGGCTGGTGGCTTCAAACGGCCAATGTTGTGGTTAGCAGCATAATGAGCAATATACTCCACCACTCAAAAACCCAGGTTTTCTGTCATCGATCAAGCCCATTCCGACACACGGCAACCCTCCAGGACAGCGTAGAACTGTTTCTGAGGCTGTAACTAGTTGTTACCATTGTTACTAGTAACTAGTAACTAGTTGTGAGACTAGAAAGCCTCATCTTGCTCCCTCAGGGAAGCTGGTGGTTTTGAACTGCTGACCCTGCAATTCACCTCGCCGCCCCGCGCCCCCCCCCCCCCCCCCCCCCCCCCCCCCCCCCCCCCCCCCCCCCCCCCCCCCCCCCCCCCCCCCCCCCCCCCCCCCCCCCCCCCGGATAACCACTAAGCCACCAGGGCTCTTCCACTAGACCCCTAGGGCTCTTTTATTGTGCCTGTATTGTTTTACAATATTAGCTCACTTAAACCTCCCAACAGCCTAGAGTAGCTACAGGTGAGTCCCTTGCTTGTGAGCAAGACACCGTGTTCCTGATGTCATCTTTCAGTCTTTCAGCGGAGCTCATGGGTGAATGAGACTGAATGCTTTCAGCTTGACATGGTGGACGGTTGGCGGCTTAACCCCTGGGAGAAAGGGGAGGATCTCTGCTCCCATGAAGAGGAACCAACGGGCAGGTCTACTTCCTCCACAGAGTCACGGTGAGGAGGAATCTACTTGGAGGTAGTGAGTTTGTCTTCACTTTAATTGGAGGGGTTGGTTTACTACTAGTGATTTACACAGCACATTTACATAACATGAAAGGGCAATAGGAGTGAACTATTCCTCAGCGAGGGACTGCAGATACATCCTCATCCCCTATTACAGATGAAGCAAAACGGCGGAGAGGCGCCTTACCCAAGGTCCTCTGCTGGCAAGTGAGAGTGGCAAGATTCAACAGAAAGACAGGTTCTGTGTCAGGATTGAAAATGTAGCCAGAGACTCACTTCTGATGTGCCAGGACCCACCGCCACACACAATGACCCCAGGGCCCCACCCACCTCGCCCTCCCCAGCAGTGGCCACCAGCAGCTCAAGGCTTACCCCACAAGCCCAAGCCCCCTGCCAAAGGGTCAGGTTCTGCTCTTAGCCACCCTGACTCAAGGTTTACTCCACCCACAACTGTTCACACAGAATACCCAGAGGTCAGTCTCTCTGGCATGCCCAGGGTTAGCCACTCCTCCAGTCACTCTCTGTGGCTCAGGAGATCGGATGCTTTAAGGGACAGGCCCCTCCCTGTCTTCAAGGGGTAGAAAGCCCTGTCTTTCCCCACAGTGAAGCTAGTGGTTCCCAACTGCTGACCTTGCAGGAAGCGGGTATTATTTGCACAGAAAATAGAGGCGCAGCTGGTCCAGAGGCAAATACTCCAACAGTGCCTGAATCAATACAGTTTAATTCCTTTTTTAAAAAAAGGAGGTGGGGGCTGGTAGCAGGCATAGTGGTAATAACAACACCATTAAAAAATGTTCTGGCCAAGCAGGGGGGAAAAAAAAAAGGTTCTGGAAACACACACACACACACACACACACACACACGCTCTGCCCCCAGCTTACACAACAGCTCTTTTGACTTTTGCTTATGGCCCGAGGCTTTGTTTTTACACGTGCCCTTGTTCACACAGCCTCCCACAGCCTCCCACAGAGCCGCCCAGCGCCTGCTGTCTCGCAGGGGAGACCTGGAGAGGCCAGAGGCCGCCTGGGATGGATGGCTGCTTCCTACCACACCTAAGACAAAGGGATCTTGTGGCTCAAGGCCTCTGAGAGGAATGGTTCGGGGGGTGGGGGGGAGGCATTTTTGGTTTATTGGTTGCCTGGTTGCTGTTGTCAGTGTATAAGGTGGGACTCTTGCTCTTGTGGCTCTATGAGGCTGAGGGTGGGCTGTGGGCGGTGTGAAGTCTCTGGGGGACGGATGTCGAGTGTTTGTACCTGACTTCTACGCTCAAGGTTGTAGTCTAAGGACACCCAGCAGTGCCTGCAAAGGAAAGGCGAGCTGAGTCAGACTCAGCCAGGAAGTCCGCATTCGTAATGAGTTTGGGGGTGCATGAGCCTGGGATGGAGAAGGAAGCAGCATGCGTTGGCCACCTGCATGTCACTCAGACAGATCTTGTACCCAGACTCCCTCTATGCTCGGGGTCTGCATGCTTTTGACAGAGACGATTCTGAGGCCGGAGGTTCCAGCAGGAATAGTAAGCACCAAACTCCATTTGAAAGAACAACCCTGGTGGCATAATGGTTATGTGTCGGGCTGTCAGGGAGACACTGTTGGGCGCACCCTCACCGGCCACCCTGGGGGCTGAGCTCATGCTGGGCTGCTGACAGAAAGGGCGGCAGTTTCAACCCATTGGTGGCTCCTCAGGAGAGAGTGGAGGCTTTCTGCTCCCATAAAGAATGGCAGCTTCGGCAGCCTGGCAGGGCAGTTCCACTCCATCCTACAGGCCAACTGTGAGTCAGCGGCCCCTCGAGTCAGGGAGCCTGGTGTCAAGCCTTTCAGACCTGCTCCCTCCCTGGGTTCTCCTCACAGCCCTGAGAGGAAGGTCGCTGTGCTTCCCTGACTCCTCCGAGGGGAAGCCGCAGTGCAGAGATAGTGAGTGAGGTTGGCCTGCCTAGACAAACAAGCCGGGGACACTCATCTGTGTAAGGAAGAGCTTTCTCTCGAGAAGTCATGGTACATCACAAAAACATCCCAGCCCGTCCCGTCCAGCTCTAGTCCACACGTCCAAGACTAGTCCCCGAGTCCCTCTTCAGACTCCCGAAGCCACGGGCAATGACGCAGAGTGCAGGGACGTTCCTGGCCGGTGGTGCCAAGTCCTGTGAATCCAATGGCGGTGGCTCTGGAACCGCTCTGAGTGATTCATAGCGGGAAGCTGAAGCAGAGAGAGGGCAGGTTCCCAGGACCCTCCTGATGGGGAGCTCATGCTCAGGCTGTGACCTGAGTGACAGGCTAGACGCCACCCCTGCATGTCAAGTTGACATGGAATTAAGTAACTCCCCAGGTGGAAGTCCGACTCCAACCTCAGCAGTCAGACCCCATGCTCAGCCCATGGAGTAGAGCAGGAGGGGCAAGGGCGTGGGCTCTGTCAGTGGAACACTGGTGTCACCACCTAATGGCTGTGTGACGTCGACTCAGTTAACTGCTGTACAAGTGGGGAGGTTTGGGTACCGACTTCTCAGGGATGTGTGAGGTACGTAAGTCGATGCCCGTAAGATAGTTAGCATCTCTCTAGGCAGAGAGAAAGGGCTCTCAAAACCATACTCTTTGTCATCCAGTCAATTCCGGCTCACTGCCACCTAGGAGGACAGCATAGAAAGACTTCCTTGAGGGTTTCCAAGACTGCCAACCTTGACAGGAACAGAAAGCCTCACCTTTCGGACCTGCGGTTTCAACTACTGACCTTGCAGTTAGTAGGCCAGTGAGTAACCAACTCTGCCCCCCGGACTCCCTCTAGCAATGATGTTATCCTGGTCTCTGAGTACAGCAAAGGGCGACTGTGCTGGGCTGCCCATCGAAAAGCTGGGGGGGGGGGGGGGTTGAGTCCACCCAGAGGCATCTCAGAAGCGAGGCCTGATGGTCTGCATCTCCAAACCCACCTCCAGAACCCCTTTGAAGCCCAGGTTGACATGGGATTAGTGTGGATCTCAGCTGACTGGGCAGCAACTCATCTTGTTGCTACACGGACGAATAATCTTTAACGAGAGTGAGCCTTCACCAGGGAGACTGGGCGCCCCGTCCAACAAGGTCACTGTGATTGGGCCCTGGTGGGGGGCTCAGGGCAGAGAGATCCGTTGGTAGAGAGACAGGCACAGCACACACGGGGAAGTCAATATTGGCACACTATGGTTCATGCAACCTTCACAAATGAGCTTTCTGATGGAGAGAAATTGCCTACTTCTGGATGGAAATCTGGAGAGCTTCATGTAAGAGGCAGCTTCTGACCTAGACCTTGCCCAAACCGCGGCACCATGTAGGTAGCTGAGGCAGAGTCTAGGAGCCCTGCTCTGAAACCAGTGGGTTGGAGGTCAGTGCTGGAGCTGAGGGGAAGAAGGACTGAGGAGAGTCCAGAGTAGGGAGTGCTTTCTCTGAGCCTGGTCTGCCTGCCAGGTGCACAGGGTGCTTGTGATGAAGACCTACAGCCTGGGCCATGCCCCCCCACACCATCGATATCTGTTCGGGACCCAGCGAGCTGCACTGCTTGGCCTGGGAACACTGATGCCCCCTGCTCGTGCAGATCTGAAGAGGAAAAGTGGCCTCTTTACTCAGACTTGATACCTCTGCCAGATCTCTGCTCTGAACAAAGGCAGCATGGACTGCTCCGGTGGCTGGGTGAGTTGGGTGGGGAGAGGGGGCTACCGAGCTGTTTATGACCTGGGAGAGAAGATTTTCCTGGGGAGCAAAAGCTATTTCCTGTCTCTCTTGAAAGCCACTTAAGCTTTTTGGAAAGGGTCTGCGTGATGGCGTTTTGCCCTTTAAAAACAGGACCAAGACCAGGTGCTGGAAAGAATCCTGATAACGCCCTGCCTCCCTCTGCTGCCACTCTGAGTTCTGCCACCCCAGGTTTCAGGAATGTCGGGAAGGCAGCAGATGGCAGCCAATGGAAGTCAGAGCACCGGCACCTAAGGCTCCCTGACTCTGGGCCAGCCTGGCAGGAGACCAGGGGGCCTTTGCTCACAGAATGACCTGTCCCAGGTGCTCCTTATGCGCAGGAGACAGGGACCCAGTTGAGCTCTCAAATGATGCTGGGGCCTCTTCTGAAACCTGTTGGGGCACAAGGAGCATCTCAGCTGCTCCCACTTCCTTGCTAAGACCCTGGGGTTCTTTCTTGGGTTCAGAGATGCAGATTTGAGGCTTTAATCCACCCTATGGTGCCCGGGCTGCCCAAGAGCCCCAGGCCATGCACGAGTGGAGGACCGGCTCTTCTGACTATCCTCCCCTGGCTGTCTGTGATCAGAGAAGCTGGTGACACAGTGGCTAAGCTCTCCATTGCTGATGGAAAGGTTGTTGGTTCGAGCTCACCCAGGAGTTCCACAGAAAAAAGCCTTGATGGTCTGCTTTCTTAAAGGTCACAGCTTCTACTCTGTCACCCGATGCCACTACCTGTCAGAATGGTCTCAGTGGCCCAGTGACAGCAGGAAGACTCCTCTCTCTCACTCCTAAATCATCCCACCCACCTTGCCGTGGCTGCTGGAAGGCTGGGGTTCCCACCATCAGATTCCAAACTCCGGTTTTGAGGGTTGTGATTCCCAAAGGCTCCTCTTCCAGGGAGGCACTCCATGCCAGAGAGAGGCCAGAGGTGTAGTGGAGACAGGGCATGAGCAAAGGAGTGGGGGTTGGGGGGGGGCGGTAGGGGGATGAGACTCTTCGAAGAAGAGGGGGGGGCTATAGAAGTAGGGTTTCAAATTGGGCAAGATGTGGGGCACTAAGAAGAAAGAGTGGGGAGTGAGGAGGGAACAGGAAGGGAGGGATGGCGAAGTGGGGAAGAAGTTGCTAAGGAAAGGCAGGGGTCTGGGCACAAGGCAGGGACTCCTAGGGAAGAAAGAGGAATAAGAAGGGGGGCTGAGAGAGAAGGTATGGAGAATAGAGAGGAGAAGGGAGGGGGAAAGAGAGAAGAGGGGGGAACATGATTAAGGCCAGTCTTAGGACCCCAGGCAGCTCTCTTGTGTCCTGGGGTTCAACTGTGGTGGACTTGGGTGTGGGAGAAGATAGGACTTTTCCACAATTATATATACTCCAAAATATTAGCCTTTTGCCAGAATCTAGTGTGGAATTCAGAAGTTAAATATTCTCCCTAAAGACAGTTGATAAAAGGCCTTTGTGTGTCTCACAATAGAGCTAACTCTCCTGCTGTTAAGATGATGGTTCACTTCCTCTGAAGCCTGTGGGTAGATTCACATGCTGTTAATGATCTCCAGTCTAACCTATTAAGCCACATCCAGGAGTCTGGCTTCTGATCTTGTCACATGGGACCCCATACCTCCCTCTTCTGTAATGTGTGCATTTAGCACAACTCTTTTCTTTGACGTATGTCCTTACCTGGAGTTAGGGGCCTGGTTTGGCTCCAAAGGGTATATAAGGCTTGGGCATGAGAAACTCTCTCCACCCCTCTAGCTCTGCCTCTCTCACCTGCTCCTCCGTCAGCGCTGGATGGTCTCAGCCCCCTTCCCTCAGGAAATCCCTTCCCCCACTCACTGTCTCTCCACCTGGACCACCAGATGGGGCTGAGATGAGCATGCTACCATGAAAATAATATGTCTGACTCGTATGACTTCTCTCTGTCTCATGCTCTTCATAACTTTACCGTAATAAACAATAACCACTGCTATACAACTGCCCCGACCAGACCCATGACGAATGAATGTATCGGAGGCTGGCCTTCCTCTGATGCCACTACCAGTCAGAATCGTCTCAGTGGCCCAATGACAGCAGGAAGACTCCTCTCTTGATGGAGCATTGAACCATCTACCCATCCATCCATGCTCCTCGAGGGATGTATCAAGGAGGCTGCAACCGTAGCTCCTTTGAGGTCCTGGCCAGAAGCAGTCCTCCTGCCTGGCGGTGACGGGGGGCCTCAAGTTCAGTGCTTGAAAACCACCAGCCTCTCCAGGGGGAAAGGTGAGACTTTCTACTCCCACGACAAGTTGCCATCACAGAACTGCACAGCTGCCATGCCGGCCCGTCCTGTGGGGTGCTGAGAGTCAGCAGCCACTCAAGGGCCACGAGCGAGCAGAGGTGACCTCGGGTCCCCCGCCTGCGATGAGTCTTTCTTTCCACATGGGAGCAGAGGAGAGAAAGAGGAGGAGGGGCGTGTCCGCCCTTCGTGGAGCAGTGCTCTTAGGTGTTGTCCAATCGGTTCTGGCTGACAGCAAGCAGAAGGAACGCCAGCGGGCCCCGCTCCGTCCTCACAAGCGGTCTGACGCCGGTGCTCAGTGTCGCAGCCTCTGTGTCAGGCCGCCTGCCCCGGCTTCATCTTTCTCACTTCCCCCGTCCTCGTGGGATCCTCCCGGGCTGAGGGCCTTGTGCGGTGCCACGGGCTCTGCCACTGTGTGCGCGCTCCTCACCAGGTTCTCGGGAGCTGGCACTGTTCCCCTGCGGTCTGCTACCCGGCTTGCAGGGCCAATTCTCCCTCACAGTCTGCTCTTCGTCCGGAAGCTCTGCGGAATCCTGTTCACTCCGGTGACCTGGCCGACATTTAAGTACTAGTGACATAGGTCCCAGCATCACAGCAATGCACAAGCCACCCCCATCCGACAGCCTGGCAACTGTTGGCGGGAAACTGGGGAGAAATTCAAGTATGTGGCTTTAAAGGGGAACAGATGGGGGGGGAGGGGGGGAGAGAGAAGGGAGACGGACCATGGGACACTTGTCTGAGAGGCTTCAGGTACTGACTTGGAGTCATGTGTCCGAGGACTGTTCCCCACACCAGGAGAACCGGCAGCAGCACGCCTGGCCAACGTTGCCCACAGTCCAAAAACGCTTCAGAGGTCAGCTCGTGAAACAGCACCTGGTGGGGTGGGTCCCCATAATGATGTGTGCAGAGTCTGAACATGCAAGACCCGGATCCACTCAGGAGAAAAGTCTGCTGGCTTTGATCCCCTTGTCCCTGTTCTCAAATTCCTAGACGGCCCAATCAGTCTGGGCTGCTGATGGAATTTGAAAAGCATAGTCTTTTTAAAACCACACTCAAGGAAAACTGGTTACCAGAAACGTCTGGGCCTCAGAGGATAAGCCTGACTCACAGTGTTTCCCAAACTCACTTTCCTCACCTAACCTGAGGGGTGTCACTTACCCAGCCGATGAGCTTCCGAAGCTGCTAAAGGGACTATAAAGCCATGCCAGTCAAACATGGCCAGACCCGGCAGCTGCTCCCCGCCAGATTGGCGGGCCCCGGGGTTATGGATGGCCCCAGAGGACTGAGGGCGAGCCTTCCTCTAGCCCAGCTGCTCCCCAGGGCATGAGCTAGGCATGACGTCAGTGTCTGCTCCTTGGAAGGGACGCAGCCTGCTGGGAGTCTAAATTCTAAATTTCATTCTCATCAAAGCTGTGTTGGTGCTCTGTTTGAAAACAGTACCATAAAACTGGTAATAAAAAGAGTCCCTCCCCACCTGGCAGAGGCACTTTCGACACTGTTTGGAGTATGTTCCTCTGGGGGGAAGGAGCCCTGGAGGCCCAGCACTTAAAGTGCTCCACTGTGCCCCAGGCAGCTACTCCCTGGGGAGATCTTGCAAGGTTTGCTCCCAGGCTCCTGGGGCAGTCCTGCTCTGTCCTCTGCGGTTGCCATGAGTTGGAATAGACTCCTTGGCAGTGGTTTTTTGTTCGTTTCATTTTTTATTAACCTGCACATTTCTGATAAGTTTCTAATTCTTGTTTTTCCCATTTTAAAGAATGCTGCCTATGCATTTGCATCAGATCAATGGCGCTGAGGTGGTTTCTGTTTTGTTCTCTCTCTCTCTCTCTCCCTCTCTTTTGACCCAGCATAGCACACCCCAAGAGAGTGGCTTTCAAGAACAGAAATGCATTTTCTCTCTGATGTCTGAATTCTGGATGAGACTCTAGAGGGAGGCTCTTCTTTGTCAGCAGTCCCAGAAGCCCCTGGGTGTCTGTCCTTCTTTCTGTGTGTCTGTGTCCACTCTGTTCTTTCAGAAATTCAGAGGTAGCTGGTTAGGGTTGGAGCCACTGTTCTCAAGCCTGTGTTAAGGAACGTGCCAAAGATGACCCCGTTTCCAAACAGGACCAGAACTACAGGCAAATAGGACAGGATTTAAATACCTCTTTGGGTGATAAACAATTATATTAACCATTTATGATCAAACTATCTCAATCCACCAGATGTGTATATATAGGTGAGCGAGATGATGAGTGAGTGCATGCGCGTGCGCGCGGACACACACACACACACACACACACACACAACTTCCCTAATACCCATTCTTCCAATATGGTTCTATCACAATTTTCAGTGACATCTACATTCACTAGTGATAAGATCGTGATTACATGAATATTAGTCTTAGCTGAGTCACCTGGCATGCTATGATTGCATTTTACTTCATGTGAACAACCTTTGGTGGGAGGGTTTCATGTTTTGTTTTCCTTTCTTTTTAGGGATCAGTAATTGCCTTCCCCCTTCCATATGTTAGTTTCTCTGACCTTTAATTAGTCCAGCCCCTAGTGTTCTGATTTTTTCACAACCATAGGGGCTAATTAAGTAAATACAAAACCCACTCACTGCCGTCCTGTGGAGTCCGACTCATAGCAGCCCTTTTGTGCACAGGGGAGAAGTGGCCATGTGGATTTCCAAGACTTTTACCCTTTATTAAGTAGAAAGCTCCATCTTTCTACTTAGGAGCAGCTGGCGATTTAGAACTGCTGACCTTGTGATTAGTAGCCAATGCCTACTCAGTTGGAACCAGCTGGAGGCAGTGAGTTGAGGAAAGTTACTTGTGTCACCACAAGTCAGGATTAGTAAACAGTAAAGAAACAGCCATTGGGCCACAGCAGCACCTCTCCCCAGCCAGCCGCCCAGGGCTCTCTGGTCCCAGTCTTTCGGTGGCATGGTTCCTTGGTCTTTACCTCCATGGGTCAGGAAGCCTGCCTACTTCTCCCTCTGCCTCACCTTCGCAGAGTCTCCAGTCAGATGAGAAGACGGATTCCCCATCCTCCCAGAGCTGCTCCTGAGTCCCATGCCTCAGTCTCTGCTGCCTCTGGTCTCGAGCCTTCTGGTGTCCGGTGCTTTCTCCTAAGCCCTATCTGACTCTAAGCAGTCTTCTTGAATGTGCTCTTTCAGTGGTTCTGCAGCCCCAAACGTCCTGTCTTAACTGTGAACACGTCTCCGTCGGATGAATTGCATCAGGTACCCTCGGTCTCCTCTTTCCTTTTGGACGGTCCCTTTCTCCTGCTCCAACCCGCACATGCGTCTCTCAAAGCGGTTGTCAGTCTGGCATCCCGAGTGACTGCAAGAACAGTCGGCACAGCCAGCTTTTGAAGCAGAGTCTAAGCAGGGGGAGGAAGAACCTCTGAGCAGGGCACTTCACAGAAGAAATGGAAGATGTGATTGAAAAGGGAGGAGGTCGGAGCCACGGCTTAGGCTGGGCTGTCTGGAGAAATAAAACCAGTAACATTCATTGAGGTGTGAGAAGGAACTCCACAGCAAGAAGTCGTTTTATATCTAGGAAGCACCCAGGTCAAGCCAACTCAAGTCCATGGGCCTGATGCCAGCCAGAGCCCACTTGAGACTCACATAGCTGCAGGTCAAGGAAGCAGACAGGTGAAGCAGGGAGGTCGCAGACCGGTGAGTGCAGGTGCCCGGATCTAAGGCAGGGCCGGGCAGGGCGCCGGCAGATCTCCTAGTCAACAGGCCGCATGGGGCTGCTCCTGGTGGCAGACACAGAGCCTCGATGAAGTCCCAGCCAGGAGGGAGGCAAGTGCCACAGAGGAAAGAGAAGTGCTCCCTGTCTTTCTTACAGAAAAGGCCACATCTTCAAGGAGGCTACCACCTAATTGACAGGTTGAACACATCCACCCCTCCACACCCAGACAAAACAAACCACGGAAATCCAAGCCTGCCACCACGGAGTCGATTCGGACTCATGGCAGCCCTTAGGACGGGGAAGACCTGCCCCCTGCGAGTGCCAATACCGTCACGCTTCATGTGAGTAGAAAACCCTGCCTTACCCCAAGGAACAGCTGGCCATTTTGAACTGCTGACCTTGGGGGCATCAGCCCAACGTGTAGCCACCACGCCACCAGGGCTCTATCCTTTATGTAAAATCTTAACCTCCACTCTCAGTGTGTGTCGGTCACACTGCTGAGAACAGAGGGGACCTATTCATCCTGACCATGACGATCTAAGAAGGATTCATAAAGGAGGTGGTATGGGATCTGGGCCTTGAGATATTTATAAGCTTTCATTCTCCAGAGAAACGGAAAACCCAAAATTCATTTGGGGCAGAGCAAGCAGTCTGAGGAAAGACCCAGGAATCTGAAAGTGGGTGCTTAAGATTGATCACAAAGCCTGTACCATGTAGGAAGAGATGCTGGGAAGAGTGGAGAGGTGGAAGGATGGAAGCCTGGTTCCAACCATTCCAATGGAGAAGGAAAGAACAAAGGCGCATTCATATATGCCAAAGAGTGTGTGCACAGGCAGAGCTGCTGTATCCCATGTGGATGGCCTCGCCCACTCTGACATGGACTGTGAACTGGGTTGTTAGATGCCGTCCAGTCTGTTCTACTCAGATCAACCCTGTGAGCAATACAAGGAGGCCCTGGCCTCCTGAGCCACCCTCCCCTTTGGTGTTTGTCTGAGTCCACTGAGGCAGCTACTCTGCCAGTCCCTCTCTTCGAGAGTCATCCTCCTTTCCCCCAGCATGATATCTTCTCCAGGGACTGGCCCCTCCTGAAAACACGTGCAAAGTTTGTGAGATGAAGGCTCACCACCCTCACTTCTGAGAAGGTGCTGGCCATACTGCTTCCAAAACATTCTTGGTCCTTCTCAATTCAGCCAATGACGTGTCGCGGTCCTCACCAGCTCAGAGTGCAATGCAGCCATTCTTCCTGGGGCTTTGTCCTCTTTCCACCTGCTGGAAAGGTGACTACGGACACTCACCTTGGTCCTCAGAGTGGCAGCTTTGCCTGCTCACACTTTAGAGAAGTCTTTGGCAGCCGATTTGTCCAATGCAAGCCACGATTTGATTTCCTGACAGATGCTTCCAGGGGCACTGCTTTTAGATATAAGTACAACAAAATCTTGATCTTCAATATTCCCCCTGCTTCTCATGATGCTGCTTACTGGTCAGTTAAGAAGATGCTCGCTTTCTATAAGCTGAGGTTTAACCCATACTGAAGACGACATAATTTTTATCTTCATCAGTATTTCAAGCCTTCTTCACTTTCAGGAAGCTAAGTCGCGCCATCTACATATTTCAGCTGTTAATGAGTCTTCCGCCATTCCTGATGCCATGTTGTGTTAGTCGGGGTTTTCTAGAAAAATAAAACCAGGACACTTATGATTACATATGAGAGAGAGAGAGAGGGAGAGAGAGAGAGACAGGTTTATATAGCAAGAAGGAATACAACAGCTAATTAGTCCACATGGCAGTACAGAGGGTTCAGTCCAACTTACTCTTGGGACAGTTAATAGACTGAAGGTCCTTCCAACTCATGCTGATGAAAGGTTAAGGAAGTGGACAGTGTCCAGTGGGAAAGGTGGGGTCTGCCACAGGTAAGACACATAGAGTCCCTCGCAGGCAGCAAACATGGCAAGGTGGGGTGGCAATAGCAGGAAGATGAGGTGCCGAGGTGTAGCAGGGACCAGGAGCATAGCAGCAATGCAGGGACACAGGTCACAGTGGAGCCTCAAGATGGAGCCACGCACAGCACAACAGCACAGTCCCCCACTATCCAGGGTGGCTCAGCCCACAGGTAATGCAGAGCAGCTAACTCATGCAGCACTGAGTTCGATCCCCAGGGGGAAAAGAGAGAGTGAGGACAGCCTCAGAGAGCCATTTATCTCGGTTGCCCTCCAATCAAGCTGTGACCTGATTGCCAGGCTAAATTCTGCCCACATATTCCTACAGGAGTCATGTTGGAAAATTAAAAACTCACCCTCACACACATTCTTCTTCATACAGTCCAGCTTCTCAAATTATTTGCTCAGTGTACAGATTGGTTATGTCTGGTGAAGGCATACAATCCCGTGCACCCCTTTCCTGATCTTGAGCATGGAGTATGCCCATGCTGTTACAATGACTGTCTCTGGCTTTGGGTCAAGTTCCACCTGAGACAATTTAGTGTCCTGGAATCCATTCCTTGCATTATAATGTATTATGATCCACACAGCAAGTGCCTTTGACTTCAATAAAGCCCTACTTAACATCTCTCGGGTGTCCTCTGCTTTCAACCATCACCCATCGGACTCCAGCAGCGACATCCTTCATTCTGTGCACTTCTCTGAACCAAACTTGAATGTCTGGCAAGTTCTCTGTCATGTACTACTGCCACTTCTGAATGATCTTCAGCCAAATTCTACTTGCATGTGATATTAACGATATTGCTTATTAATTTTCAAATGCTATTGGATCATTTTTCTTTGGAATGGGTATAAATATGTATCTACTTCCAGTCGGTTGGCCAGGCAAATGTCTTTTAAATTTCTTGACATAGATAACTGAGAGCTTCCAGTGTGGTACCATTTGTTTAAAAATTGCAAGTTATATTTCATCAATTCCAGGAGACTTGTTTTTTCCCAGTGCCTTCAGAGCAGGTTGGACTCCTTCCATCAGTTTTGAATCATTTGTCTTTTGTTGAGAGAGCCAGCTTCTTCTTCTTCTTCTTCTTCTTCTTCTTCTTCTTCTTCTTCTTCTTCTTCTTCTTCTCTTCTTCTTCTTCTTCTTCTTCTTCCAGTTTTGAGCAAAAGGGTACCTACCTCTGCTGTGGAAGAGGCCAAGCAAACAGGGAGCACAGAGGGAGATTCCAAGAAGGGAGCTTATCACTGACAGCAGTTGGAGGATGGAATCTCCTCTATGAACACCACTTGGTGTGTGCAAGACACGTGGTGCTGCTCCAGAGCATAAAAGAGTGTGTTTCAGTTACCTAATGGAGGTCTTTAACCTTTGGTGTGTCTTCTCAACATCCTGGAGGCTTGTATGGTGGGAGTGTCAGACTTGGTTTAACTTTAGGGGGATAATGAGAAGCAGCAACAGCTCAAAGCTGATTCCTGTGAGGTGGAAGTCCATCTGACAAGCCTCCTTTCTGCAGCTTTTTACCAATTCTGACACCAACTGCTCCTCCCATGCACTCTATGCTCCTCTGCTGCATTCAACAATTTGTGGTGACCATACACACAGAACACACACACACACATACACACCAATTTGTTGTGATCGCCAGAACTCATAGCTCATACGCAGAACCATGCATCTGATTAGGGAAGTAACAGGCTACAATTCAGGATCAGAATTCTCAGAATTTAACAAGAACAACTCAGGAGACATGAGAGAGTTCAATCAGGATAGCTTCTCAGGGTCTGCCCCCCTTGGGCAAATGTCTCAATTCTTGAGCTCTGCCAACAAATGTCCAGAGGCACCCCTACTCCACCACAAACTTCCTACCTAAAGGTGTTCCATCCTCTTGCCCCATGGTTGGCAAGCCTACTCAGCTGCCTCACTCCACAGACCAGGAAACCCGCCTGCAGCTGCCTCATGCATGTCTCCTGGTTCTTACGGCTCACACTGAGCCCATCAGCATGCTCCATCATGTGCTGTCTTGTACTGTCCTCAGGGTCGCTGCTCTGTGTGTGCATAGCGGAGACCCGAGATCCTAAGGACAACTCCACTTCAGATTCTCCTTGTGGTCGTGAAGTTTTCCACAACCTCTGTGAGACTGTCATTGTATAGACCTACTCCTGCCACGAGGGCTACAAACTGACTAATCCCCTCCACAGGTCATAGTCACCTAGCACATATAGTACCTCAACAATGCCCACAAGTATTCTACACACCTTACTTGCATAATAAGTTATTTGCTGCCAGGGTTTTTGCACACTTTATTTGTATACTAAATTATCTAATCCCTTTGCAAGATGACGGACCAGACACATATAAAGAGGGACCCAGTGCACATCCAAGGTTACATGTCCACAAAAAGATCTTGATCATGCCATTGTCTTCCCTGTGTCTCTCTCCTGGTGACTGTCATCAATCTCTGGGCTTTCTTTTTTAAAAAAATCATTTTATTGGGGGCTCTTACAACTCTTATCACAATCCACTGTATGTCAAGCACATTTGTACATTTGTTGCCCTCATCATTCTCAAAACATGTGCTTTCTATTTAAGGCCTTGGCTCCTCATTTTTCCTCCTCCCTCCCACTCCCCCCTCCTTCAGAAAACCCTGATAATTTATAAATCATTATTATTTTGTCATATCTTATACTGTCTGATGTCTCCCTTCACCCACTTCCCCATTGTCCATACCCTAGGTAAGAAGTTATATGTAGATCCTTATCATCAGTTCTCCCTTTCTACCCCACCTTCCTTCTACTCTCCTGGTATCACCACTCTCACCACTGGTCCTGAAAGGATCAGCTGTCCTGGATTCCCTATGTTTCTGGTTCCTATCTGTACCAGTGCACATCTTCTGGTCTAACCAGATTTGTAAGGTAGACTTGGGATCATGATAGTGGACAGGAGGAATCCTTGAAAAACCAGAGGAAAGTTGTATGTTTCATCATTGCTACACTGCACCTTAACTGGCTCATCTCCTCCCTGTGACCCTTCTGGAAGGGGAAGTCCATTACCTTCAGATGAACTTTGGGTCTCCAAGCTATACTCCCACTCATTTACAATAATATAGCATAATTTCTAGGTCTTTGGTGCCTGATACCTGGTTACCTCATGGTCACACAGGGTGGTGTGCTTCTTTTATGTGGGCTTTGTTGCTTCTGAGCAAGATTGTTGCTTGTTAACCTTCAAGCATTTAAGATCCCAGATGCTATATATTTTGATAGGGAGGCACCATCAGCTTTTTTCACCACTTTTGCTTATGCACACATTTGTCTTCAGGGATTGTGTTGGGAAGGTGTGCATCATGGAATGCCAATTTAATAGAACAAAGTGTTCTTGTATTGAGGAAGTACTTGAGTGGAGGTCCAATGTCCATCTGCTGCCTTGATACTGAACCTATCTGCATGTACATCTATTTCCTCATCATCATATATAAATTCATTTAACTATGTACATGCCTGTATTTTTCAGCTTCTCTGGTAGTCTTATTTGACTGTTTTTCCTATTTGTTGAAGTATGCTTAGTTATCCTCCAGGTCACTGGTGCTATTCTCTGCCTCCTCAACTCTGTTGGCAAAGTTTGTCAATTTGCCCCTGGACTTTGTTATTTCATCCTTTAACTCTTGTATTTCCCTTTGGTGTGTTGTCCTTATATCCTCTATGATTTCATCCTTTTCTATATTGCTTCCCTCATTTCCTGTATGACTCCAAGCAGTATTCTGAAAATTTCTTTCTGTGGCTGGTCAATATCTGCTTCTTCAATGCACATCGTTAGGTCCATGACTTCTTCCTGCATTGTCTTCTGTTTCTCCTGCTTTTGTGCCGAGGTTGTTGGGGCTGGCCCCTGTTTACATGTTGTTTTACAGGAGCCTGGAGCCACCTTCCAGAGTCCAGGAGCACTGGGCTCTCTCTTGGAGGAATCATATGAGTACTTCTACAAACTACCTGCAGGTAGCTGTACTCAGGGGTCCGACGATCGGTGTATCTTCCTGGGGCTTCACTCTAACCCGCCAAACCAATATTTCTTTATGTGGAATATAAGTTGGATAGTCCTCTCACGGGATGCTGGTCAGGTTGTTGTGGATCCACCAGAGTGGCGTTTCACTGAATGATCTCTAAGTAAGCCATAGCGGGTTGTCTTATGGTGCTTGGAGCACCTCAGGTGGCATGTGGTGCTTCTCTTTGTAACTGGAGTGCTGATGAGATCGTGTGGGTGTGCCCTCCCTGGTGTTGAACACTGCAGCTGGTGAGCAGAATCTCCCTAGTCAAGAGAGATTGCTGTGCAGGTTGGGTGGATGTTCCTGCAGCAGTGTGGAGCACTGCTGGTGGAGGGCAGGAGCTCCCCCAGTCACTTGTAGAGCCTCGAGGTTAGGCTGGAGTTTCCCCAGCCACTTGGGGCATGGAGGAGACCTGATGTGATTTCCCCAGCTGTGTATAAATACAAATGCAGGTGGGAGCTCCCCCAATGGGCCTTCAGAGTTACTCTGGTGGAGGATGACAGTGACTTGTAAAAGAAAGAGAGGGAAAGGAGAAGAAAAAGAGAAAGAAGAAAACAAAGACTGGAGCAAAAATGCCAAGCAATCTAACACCCACACACACAAATAAAGTGTTAAGACTAAACAAAAGTTAAAACCATCACAAAAGGAAACTATAAAAAAGGAAAACAGAATCTGCTGAGACTATGGCGGGACAGAGAGAAGGGATAGATGAGGAGAAAAGAATAGGATAAATGGGGAGTAGGAAATGAAGAAAAGAAAAAAATAGATAGCTGGGTCCAGTGCTCTGTGTAACACTGCTTTGTGTCATGTGCAGCACTGTCACATGGGTCAGGCTGTAACTCTCCCCAATGGGTGGACAGAGTTGCACTAGGCAGATGGCCAGCAACTTGAAAACAGCAGTGGTATGTGGAGGGAAAGAAAGGCAGAAAAGCAGAAAGAAAGGAGAAGAGAGCAAAAAGAGAGAGAAGAAATGAAGGAAGGAAGAAAAAGAAGGAAGAAAACACAACTGTGCTCACTTAGATTGACTGTGATGGTAAAGAGAGAAGAAAGAGAGAAGGAAAAAATAAAGAATAAAGAGATAGTTGACCTCTGCTTGCCTGAATGTGGACCCAAAGCATTTAAACCCTGTCCCAAAATGGCAGGTTAATGTACCCTTTTAGTACAGGGACCCAGTGGTCCTGTGCAGAATTGCCCTAGTTGGCAAGACCACCTTAAAGGCTCGATAGAGGTTTCCTCTGCAACACAGAGCACTGTAGAGGGTTGTCACAGCTGCCTTGTGTTGTGTGCAGCCCTCCAGGGCAGACTGTAGTCTCCCCTGCTGTCTGAGTTGAGTTGCCCTAGGTCAAGGGTGTATGATAGGAAAGAGAGGGCGAGAAAAGGGAGAAAAAAGAAAGAAGGAGAGGGGAAAAAACAGGGCCCGTTGAGATCAACTGCCGTGGGAAAGATAGCAGGGCAAGAGAGTAAAGGAAAAAGAAATAGAGTGGTAAAAAAGGGGCTAACGCAGAATGAGCACCTGACCATGGAGCTAGAGGAATTCCAACTCTGCCTCAAGGCAGCAGGGTGGTGTACCCGCTAGTTGTAGGGTCCCACAAAAGCTGGGTGAGATTATCCTCAAAGGCAAGATCACAGCAGCTAGCAACAGGGTTTTTGTTGTTTAAAGTCTCTAGGCACAGTAGCTACATTTTGGCATTCCTTAGAGTAGGCTCCCTCCTTCTTTTTTTAGGCTCTCTTCTTATGCAAATGTATATTCAGAGACTCAGTCAGGGCTGAGCCTCTGTGCCTTAGTGGTTGAGTGCAGGACTGTGGCCCATTGGCTTGGTGGTTCAAATCCAGCAGCAGCTCTCCGGAAGCAAGGCTGGGTAGCTCCCATGACCACCAGAGGGCAGTGATGCCACCCCCCCCCCAAAAAAAAAAGAAAGAGACTCAGTCTATATGCTTTCTTGAGGGTTAATCAATGAGCCTGGGATTTGCCATTTTATATCCAGAAAATATAATTTATTATTTTGGACTTAGAAGGTCACTTGATTTGATTTGGGGGCTGTTGCACTAACCCCCAGAAGAGGAGATAGAGCTTCTCGGGAAAGTTGTTTACTTCTCGGCCAACTGCAACCGAATTTGCCCCCTGGACTATAACTATCTCCTTACTTTCAGCCACACTCTGCACCCGGACTCAGGTAAATTCCTGCTTTTTTTTGTCCTTCTCCAAATTATGGCTTCCCAACGGCCTGTTTCCCAGGTTCCAGGCTCTAGACAGTTAACAGTGCAGGGAACTCTGATGTGGGTTCTGTGTCTAGGTCTCAGAGGTTCTCCTCTTTAGAGTGTTGGCCTGGGGAAATCACTACTCTCTAAGAGAGGGCGGAGGTAGCTCTTCAGCTTGAGCCCGTGAGACCAGTGCACCGAACCTAGACTCATTTAGTGCATTCTTGGTTCCCTTTGTGAGTGGAAATCACAAAAAGTGAGGTTCAGGAAAGAACCTAGTACTCTAGTTCTAATTTCAGGACCCCACCTCCCAGTCTCCTCTACCTTACTTTTCTGGTCTGACAGCAGGAGCTCTGAGCGGGTGAGTCTTAACTAGACGCTATTTTCTCTGCAACCCATGGGATTTCTTAACATCTGTCTTCTCCCTGTGTGTGCCCCTGGGTCAATTCTGCTCAGAAATCAGAAGTAAATCGATCTAAAACTTGTCTTAGTCTGGTATGAATTCATTAACAAGAAAGAAAGTCCCAATCCACCAACAGGATCACAGCAGTGATCCTTATGGGTACAAGCAGTCAGGATGTCAACATGTATTGTTGAGGGTCACAATTCAATCCATACACAGAGTACATGCCCTAGTAGGTAGTTGGTGACTATTTGGTGAAAAACATGAATCTTCATAGTGTCTCAGAGCCTCCCTAAGAGGGTGTACGGTAAAGCCACTCCTCTTAGAGTATGGACACGTGCAGATGTCCAACCCTTTCCCAGTGCAGGGGATGCACTCTCCTCTGGCTGGTGCCTCTCTGCTGCAGAGGCATTGCCTCTACCCTCCTCTGTAAACACCAACACTTTCAGGGGCCCGGGAGGGAAATGGTCTCTGACTTGCTTCTCTTTCATCACTGCAAAAGCCCTTGAGAAGGGGGAGTCCCCGGCCACAACCCATCTTATGCCTCAGAGTGAGAGGGAATTCTTAGAAAAGTGAAAAACCCCAGGACTCACATCCTCCTGCCTATCCATAGCAACCCAAAACAAACACAACGGAATCCTTGCACACACACATCCACGTGCTGGGCACGCACACTCGCTGCTGTGGTTATGAGTAGCCGCTATGAAGGGCATCCAGGGTCATCTTTGGCCAGAACCTCAGGTGATCCTTCTCTCGTCCCTACTTGCCTGGGGCAGAGACCTGGCCAGGATGCAAGGGTCAGGGTCAAGGTCAGCGTCCAAGCTCTGAGGGAGATGTTTCTGCTGACCTTGGACTGCCCACAAAGTCTGACTCCAGGCCCTGGGAGATGCTATGAGATCACCTCTGGCCAAGATGCTTTTAGACAACTCCCCTCGATATCGCCCTCTGCTTAACTCACAGTGACCCATGATTTGGCCTCTGAGGAGGAGTGGAGGAGCATCGAAAACAACCTGGAGTGTGAGAGGGAAAAGAGGTCAGAGCTGCTGAGCCATATGATGGGTGGATGGGGTCATGTGAAGCCAGCGTGAACATAGCTTTTCGAGACAGGCTGAATGCAGTTTACATCCCTGTCCTCTGCAGTTCCCTGACTGGTGCAACCTGGGGCAGGTCATAAACCTTGGTGAGTCTCCCTTTTCTTAGCTGTAAATGGAGTCATAACCCCTAACTCTTGGGTAGTTTCTAGCTTTAAAGAGGCTAATGGACGCAAAGCAGACGGGTGCTGGTCTACAAACCATGTTTTACGGGTCTTCCGGGAGGTCAAAATAGACATCAAGGGCACATGTTGAGAAATGTTTAAAGCCCTTAGCAAGCATCTGATCAGTAGACTCATCACATTGAGCAGCTTAGAGACCCAAAATAACAGCTTGGTTGGATTGAAAGTATGTACATTAAGAAATAAAACAATGCCTCATCCTCACCGCCCTCATTATACACACACCACCATAAAGACTCTAGCCACCCTGATGAACAGCGACTGTTCGGATTAGGATGTGGGAATGTGCAGGGGATATGATGTTTCCATGAATCCCTCCCTTGTAGGTCCCAGATGGAAACATTGCCAACTGCCATCACGTTGGCTCCCAGCTTCATGGCACCTCTGTGCACCATGGAAACGTGGCCTCATGCTTTGCCATCCCATGATCACTTGCAGGCCAGACCCTTGAGATCCACAGGGCTTTCTTTCTTCCATGGGTTGCTTTTCGGAAGCACACCACCAGCCTTTTCTTAGTCTTAGTCTCGACGCACCTTCGGAATTTGTTCGGCACCAGAGCTACAGACAGAGAGTGGCTGTGCATTAGGTGTGTTGCTTGGGAATCGGACTGGGGTCCTTTTGTGGGAGGTAAAAAATTTACCATTGCATCTCCAAAGCCTCTCAATTCCCTCATCTAGAAGGAGGCCAAAAGCACGTATCTCAGGCGCTTCATAGGAAGGGCTAAGGTACACAGTGAATGCTGAGCATGGCACACACTCCCGGCTGCCGTCACAGTGACTCTGACTCACAGGGACCCGATGGACCGGGCGGACCTGCCTCATAGGGTGTCCAGGCTGAACTCTTCACAAAGCATGCTGTTCTCCTGGTGCAGCTGGTACAGCCAACGGCCAGCCTTCCGGTTGGTAACCGAACAATTATCCACTGCCCACCTAGGCTCCTTGTGTCCCAGCAAACGCTCACTAACCCTTGGCTATATGAAAGTCACGACGATCGGTCGCCGTTGCATTTCTCCAACCCTCACACAGAGCACATCAAAAGTCCCCATGCACATCAAAAGCCAAAATAATGTTACTTCAAAACACCCTAGCTCCAAGATTTCTTTGAATTAAAAAAAAAAAGACCTATAAAAATGGATAAATAAAAGGGCAATATTGAGTCCAAAAGAATCCATCACCAATGGTGGGATTTTAATCATTAGTGAAATTGGTATTTGGGAAGAGCCACGTCCTATCTGTTTCCAGAGCCCCGCCCTTTGCTTCTGACTATACGCCCTGATCCCCAAGGACTGAATACAGCGAACCTGACTCTGGAGCTTCTTCACCAACTGCCCACACTAGTGATCCCCACACTAACCGTGTGATCAATTGTCTCTGCACACCAGCAGTCAGCTCCAAGGACTGATCCCTGGGCATTTGGGCAGCCAGAGTGAGGCCTCCAAACCACCCGGACATGCTGCTGCCATAACATTAGTCACCAGATGTCATTACAACCTTTGACATCCCATTGGTGAACCAATGGGAAAACAGGCCCAGAAAATGGACAGGGCTTGCCCATAGTACCACCTCCACTCATCTCTCCGCCCATTCACCCATTCACCCATCTGTCCATCTGCCCTTCCATCCATCCACCCTTCCATCCATCCATGACTTTATTCATTCATTGAATAAACATTTGAGGAATATCTTCTCTGGACCAGTTGAAGAAGAAAAAATGAATGTGATTCCATCATAAAACTCTTAACTGGTAATAGATCAGGGGTAATTTGGGGGCTGATGAGAATGTCCTGGAAACAGATAGTGATAATGGTTGCACAGCACCGTGGTTATGCTAAAACCACAGATGTGTGTATGTCAAAATGTGAATAGTATGTCATCATGTCAACACGGCCTCATGTTTAATGCTAAGAATTGAGATCAGTTCCAGTGGTGTGGACATGTCCAGAGTCTCCCGCAGGCAGCTACATCTTCCAGCGGGAGGCAGGATGGCTTCACTGACAACAATGCCTCCTGAAGGACACCTGCCACTCTGTCCTGCAACCTGAGTCCCCACCAGCTGCCATTGCTTCCAGTTAGAGGTTTGCCTCTCCCTCAGCCACTGCGCGGTTCATTCCCTCGCTGTCACCCGTCATCAATTGCCCCACATTTCCTGTGCCACCCTGGGGGTGGCACCTTCCAAGTTCCTTTGCTGCCTGGGCAAACTAGCAGAAGTCCCCAATGGGTGAGCGGCAGGTGGGAAGCAAAAGAGACCAGCGTATTTCCTCTCCTCCTGCCTTTGCCTAGTGCTCCAGTTTTGGCAGCAGTTGCTCCCTGCACAGCAACTGCTGGGCACCCTCTCTGCTCCCCCAGCTCCCAGAGATGCCACTGACATCTTTCTTTCCTGGTCCCGTAGCCATGAGGATGGTAACACCTTCCCACTGGGCATCTCACTGTCCCTTAGCCTCGCCCACACTCTGTAAGGACTCTCTTATCAAAATCCTTGCTTAAGTTGATCCAACAAGGAGCGAATTTCATTCCCCACCAAAACACTGCAGGACAGAGACACGGGCCCTGGGAATCAAATGCCTGTTCCCATGACCATCACTGTATCATCTTACTGGGGCCCTGGAACTACCTCCCATTAGATTCTCAATCAGCCAGAGTCCATCCTAGACAAAACAGAAGCCTTTGACTGGAGAACGATGTTGTGTGTGTGTGTGTGTGTGTGTGTGTGTGTTCTTTTACATAGGACAGAGCCTGACTGGGCTGAGGGTGGAACCAGCAGGTGTCTGGAAGCAGAGCCATCTTGGTAGCAGGTGCAGGAAAGAGGAGCAGCAAGGTTGGCAGCATTGGAGCGGAACACCCGATGGTGGCCAGGAGTCGAAGCTGGTCAGTGTGGGAGGCCTGGGCTGTACTAGGTTTACTGAGTTTTACTCCACATTGGGCTCAGCAGGTCTGTGGCCTGAGGGCTCTGCTAAACATATATGAGGAAGCTTCAAAAGGTTCTTGGACAAATGAAATGAAAAAAAACATGGAATTTTTCATAGCCCTCTCTTTGATTAAGTAAAATTATAGTGTCCATCTCAGTCCCCCCACAGGACCTTTGTCCAGGTTGCTTCCTGGGTCTGAACTACTCTTCCCTTTACTTGTGATAGTGACTGTTTGGGGACTCCCAAAGGATCCGTCCACATTCTACCAACCCCACCCCATCACTTATGAAGGTGACCTCACTTGGAAAAATAGATCTTTGCAGATGTAAGGAAAGGAAGCATCTTGAGCTGAGATCACCCTGGATTAGGCAGATAGACCCTGACTCAGATGAGGAGTGTCCTTATGAAAGGGGTCACCAAGGGGGAGAAGACCACATGAAGGTGAAGTCTTCAAGTCTTAGGTCTGGAGAGCCTGGGATGGCTGGAGGTGAGATGTGGCAGAGAGGACCTGCCCTGCCACCACAGACCAGAGCAGAGTGGAGAGCTATGTGCCCCAGCCAGGAGCTGGGGAGGAAGCTGCAGCCAGAGCCTGTTTTCACTGTTTTCGGGAGCTCCGGCGTGTTTTTTCAGATGCACTCTTGAGTCCGAGCTTGTTTGCTAAATGCTTTCTGGAGCCCATGCTTGTTTTCTCAGATGCGTTCTGCTGCCAGCAACATCGTAGTCTCTCTGGGTGTCACAGCCTCTTGCTGTGGCCTGCAGAAGAAGGGTGCTTGTTGCTATCATGAGCAAACACTGCATAAACAACCGACTCACGTGTGTGTCCCAGAGCACATGGCCCGTGACCTGAGGGGCTCAGGACAGGGGGCAGGGGAGGGCCACTTGGAACTCCACATGGGGGAGGGTTCCCATCATAGGTGGAAAGTGGGGAGGGCCATGAGCCTGAGACACGGGGTCATGGCCACTGAGTGGAGCAGAGCTAGGACGCCAGTGCTCATGACTGAGTCACACTTGGAGCCTCTCCGGGTCACCTATTCCTCTCTGGCTGACAGGCTGAGCTGCTCTAGGGCCAGCTGCTGAAGTCAGTGGGTGTTTCCAGACCCAAGAGGGTGTGCACAGTTGAGCAGGATATAAAGGAAGGACCCAGCGGAATAGGGTCAGGACTTGGAGCTCAAACCTCACCATGAACTTCCTGGGTGACCTAGGACAAGGGGACCCCTCTCTGAGTCCTGGGGCACTCTTCCTAGCACTGAGAGGGGCTGGCACAGAGATTTCTGCCAGACTCAAAGTCAGGAGCTCTATCACTTCTTCCTTCACAGCCTCATACCTGCCAGGAACCTGCTCTGCATTAACAGACCACAGGAAGCCTCTCCACCCCCAGTACCGACCCCCTCACCATTATCATTCCACACAAAAGCGGCCAGCCTTACACGTGCCATCCAACAGTGACCAAAGAACTGGGTTTCTAGCAGTAAAACTTCATGCCCAAAGGCTGATGCTCTGCATTCTGAGTAAAGCCCAAGGGCCCAAGGCTGAGACAACAACGCAAGCCAGCAGTAGCTGTTATGTATACTTTAGTGTGAACTAAGTAACAGGGCTTGTGCAAATATTCCAACTGGATGAGAATAGATTTGGATAAAAGGGAGGAAGGAAACCTGATTTGCTGGAGGGAGGGAACCCATGGGAATAGGAGCCTGGTAACCACAGCGGTAAGAGTAAATACGGACAGATCACCCAGCATGTGCCAGGTCTGTCCTAGGTGTATTTGAAAGCCCCACCACTCTGTAGGAGAAACACAAGGCTCTGTGCTCGCAGAAAGAGTTCCAGTCTCTGGCATTCCATGGTGCCTACCTTCCCTACACGATCACTGGAAACAAAGTGGGTGCATCAGCAAATGCTTAAAGCCCTGAAGGTAAACAAGCGGCCATCTAGCCGAGTTGCAGCAAAGCCCACAAGGAAGAAGCCCGCCAGCCTGTGATCACCAGGTGTTAAAGGGACTGGGTACCAGGCATCCAAGAACAACAAATCATATCATTGTGAGTGAGGGGAGTGCAGAGTGGGGACCCAAAGTCCATCTGGAGGCAACTGGACATCCCCCTTCAGAGGGGCTGGGGGGAGGATACCAGGAGGTTAGGGAAAAGATGGGGGGGAAAAAGAGGAAATGATCACAGGGATGACATATAACTCCCCCAGGGAAACAAACAACAGAAAAGAGACAGTGGTCAGTGTAAAATATGAAAAAAATATATAAAGCATCAAGAGTTCATGAGGGAGGGAGGGTGGGAGGGGAGGGGGAAAGTGAAGAGCTAATACCAAGGGCTCAGTAGAAAGAACATGCTTGAAAATAATGGTGGCAACAAATGTGTAAATGTGCTTGAAACAATGGATGGACTGTGATATGAGCTGTAAGAGCCACTAATAAAATGATTTTTTAAACTGTCTTATTCTCTGAGAGTTTGCATTGAGGACAATGTTATTACTACTGTCAGATGCCATTGAGTTGGCACATATGCTCAACAGAATGACCCTGTAGTGACCCTATATACAACGGAACGAAAAGTTGCAATTGTCCCTGAGCTCAGTGGTACAGGCACTGCTGTGTCACTCTCTCTCTCACTGAGGACCTCTCTCTGTGTCAATGTCCCTCTACTTTACTAAGTATGATATCCTTCTCCAGTGACTGACCTCTCCGGACAACATGTCCTAAGTATGTAAGATGAAGTCTTGCTATCCTGGCTTCTTAGATACACTCTGGACTAGCCTTATTTCAAAACAGATTTGTTTGACCTCTGGGTAGTCCATGGTACTTTTGATAAAATATATTAAAAGCAACAACAGCTACTTTCCAGCTATTTTGTGTGCTAACAACTTAAATCTGGCAGTAACAAATGTTAAATTGTGGGTGAGAATGTTTAAGACTATATATATCAACTCAGTGGGCCCATGATCTTCAGTGGATTGACAGGGAATGATGTGATTTGGCAGTTATGGGGTGATCTAATCATCCTCCACTTTAGGGCCTGATTTTGTCATCCTTCATTTTCAAATGTTGCCAATTTTTACCTAGTGACGATCTTCAGAATGTAACAAGTGAAGTGTGTGTGAGGTTGTATGTGTGTGCGTATATGAGGGGGCTTCAAATATTTGTGGGAAAGTTTCATAATTTTAAAATTACATTTTCTACTAATTTTTAAAGTTCCCTCCTGTGTGTGTGTGTGTGCTCGTGTGTGTGTGTGTGTGTGCGTGTGTGTTCTCCCCCAGCATGCTGTGGTTTAGTTACTTACTGCAAGCTCAGCAGTTCAAATTTACCGGTTGCTCCATGGAAGAAAAATGAGATTGTATGCTCCCATAAAGATTTGCAGTTTCAGAAACATCCTATATAAGCTTGGTATGAGTTGAACCCAATTCATTGGGGAATGGCTATTAGATATGGTGTCTTTAACAAGACACACATAAAATACATTATATATTCATCCTTTGACAAAAAGGTTGTGGCCAGAGGCTTTCAGAAATCTATCCCTCTATTTCTCCCAGGAGCAATAAGGTCTGAGGAAATTCAGTGGAGGCTTAATCCACACAAGGACCCCATGAACACTAAGGGTTTCACTGTCATCCGTATCCTCTCAAACTCAGGTGCTCAAAAACGCAAGCTCCAACACAATTCCCCACTCTGATGTTGGATTTCATCATTTATAATTCTTGTATCGCTCAGGTTGATGTGCTTCCTCCTTGTGGGCCTACTTGATACCTCACCTAGGTGGCTTTCTATGTGAAGGCAAGCTTCGAAGTCCCCAGAGATGACTCCTGCTGATATCTGGGCTCCCTCTGCTCTCCTCACCGCACTCCTGGCTGTAGCTCCCATGTCTTTAGGGAGTCCTTCATCAGGACAAGTATTGAGTAGGGCCACACCATAAGAACAGAAGGAGTGTGCCTGCCTAGTGCTCATGGATCATAGACACACACACACACACACACACACACACACACCGTTATTTGTACATCTTAAAAACCGCTGGGGCAGGAGAAGCCTCATCTGAACTAAGTCGATTTCCCACCAGGGTAGGTCCACGGGTCTGAGGCTGCCCAAGGACCTAGCAGACTACTGCTGCCCAGGTTGAGTGAGCAGGAGACCAGCCGCCATCTCCTGCACCGCTGCAGCTCTCTCCAACCCCTCCCAGCAAGCAGGTGGCCTCACCTCCTGGAAGGTTGGTAGCACACACTGGGTGGCCCATGCATAGCAGGCTGGTGCAGGCCCAGAGGGAGGGAGGAGAAGCCACTGCCCGCTTCTATGCAAATAGTGTGTGAGACAAGGAGTTCCGAAGGGTGCCCAGTCCATACCTGCAGCCACTCCCCACTGCTGAACCAGTTCAACCAGGTGGCCACTAATCCTATTCCCTCACCCTGTTTAAGAAGGCCCCTGGCCGGCCCAGCCCATAGTTAGAATTCTTGCCTTTTGCAAGCTCATCTTAAAAAAAAAAAAAAAGGAAAATTCATCTCATTGCCTTCAAGTTCATATTGACTCATAGGGACCTTATTGCACAGGGTAGAGCGGTAACTCTTTACAAGAGTAGAAGCCCCATCTTTCTCCTGCAAAGTGCTCGGCGGTCCTGAACTGCTGGCCTTGGAGCTAGCAGCCCAACTTATAACCCCTGCACCACCAGGGTGCCCTCTGCAAGATCATGGACTTTCCCCCAAGTCAAAACGTAGGATCTGTCAGGGTGCAGTATAGCACTGACGAAACACACATTTCTCTAGGTCTTTAACGCTTCTCCCGCCACCACCCCCAACCCCCCACTATCATGACCTCAGTTCTATCTTACAACTCTGGCTAGACTAGCGCACGCACACTGGTACAGATAAGAGCTCTGGGCATACAGAATCCAGGACAGAGAAACCCCTCAGGACCAATCATGGGAGTAGTGACACCATGGAGTAGGGGAAACGCGCCCCCCCCCCCCGCGGGGAGCAGATCACAATGATTGATATACAACCCCACCCCCTGCCCTAGGGGGATGAACAATAGGAACGTGGGTGAAGGGAAACAGTGGACGGTGTATAATATGAAAACAAAAATAATTCATAAATTATGAAGCATTCATGAGGGTGGAAGGGGTAAAAAGAGGAGCTGATACCAAGGGTTCAGTGGAAAGAAAATGTTTTAAAAATGATGATGGCAACTTATGTACAAATATGCTTGATACAATGGATGTATGGATTGTTGCAAGAGCTATGAGACCCCCAGTAAAATGATTTATTAAAAACAAAACAAAACAAAGTAGGGTCTGTCATCTAAGTTGTTGTAATGGAGACAGCCCAGGTTGGGTGTTCTCACCATTGTTTGTGGACGGAGACCAGTCCAAATCAGGGACCCTGTGTGTGTCGAGCTGATTTGGGCTGCAGGGGGCTTTCAGGGCTGGCTGTCAGACCTTGCCTTTGAGGTGCCTATTGGTAGACTTGAACCTCCAGTCTCAGGGTTGGCAGTTGAGTGTCTTTTGGGGGGCCATCACTGCCCTCTGGTGGTCATGGGAGCCACCCAGCCTTGCTCCCAGAGAGCTGCTGCTGGATTTGAATCGCCAAGCCAATGGGCCGCAGTCCCACACTCAATCACTGCACGACCGGGCTCAGCTGGCAGTTGAATGTCTTAAATGTTTATATCACCCAGAGGTCCTTGTTAACAAAAGAACATACTCCCTGAACCATCACTAAAGGGTCAAATCATAGGGGCGTGGCCACAGTGGCTTCAGTGCCCTCTCTGCACCAACTGGGCTGATGCCGGACGACCTTGGGGCTGCACGGTCCTGTCCCCTGGGGTGCAGATGAGGATCCTGGAGGCGCTTGCCTTGTGCTTCTCCTCCTGGCTCTCGATCCAGTGGTCTTTCTCTGGCATTTGCCTGTGGGCACAGAGGGTAAATCTTTCCATCGGAAAGAGCCAAACGTGAGGTTGGCGGGAGGGGTCTGAGCTCAGCGTCCTGGCTACCGCAGACATTCCTGGGCTCCTGGGGCGGACGCTGCATTTGGAACCTCACTCCTGCTAATTGGGAGATGTTGGTGTGACTCATGAACCAAACTTTGTTTTTTTGTCTCTTTCCCCATTCTTAAAAATTTCAACTATTGGCTATTTTTATTTTAGGACTAGTTTTGACTTCATGATTTTCTTTTTTCTCTCTTCCCTAGAATTCTTTGTCCTGTTCCCCTGAGAAGCGTCACCCCCATCCAAACTATCTGGAATGTCGGTTGGGAGTGAGGGTTAGGGAGATGATGGAGACGCTCACCGGCCGCCGCCCCCTGGACTCCTCAGCCGGTCACAGAGTCTGTCTCCAGCCACCCAGGACATCCGTCTGGTCTATCCAGTGCTGCTCCTGTCCTCACCTGACCCCGCCACCCTCCTGCACAGGCCTCTTCTGAGAGTCTAGAATCTGCAGCTTCTCTCCCCACCCCCCCACCCCAGCTCTGCCCCCAAGCTTTATGCACAGATCTATCCTGCCTGGACCCACAGCCTCCCAGCAACCCCTCCTTGCAGTCTCACAGAGCCAGCATGACCACCAGTCATCTTTTATTTCTCATTTCCATCAGCGTATAACGCACACAATCTCGATATTTTAAAAATGCTAAAAGGCAATGGAAGCACTATTGTCACACACACACACACACACACACACACACACACACACACTTGCCCAGAGAACCTGCTCCCAGGGCTTGCTTTCTTCTGGGTTTGACTTCCATATTGTCGCTGCCATTATGTCGGTGGCCCACCCCACGAAGCCCTCCGGCAGTGGTGTGTGAGACTGTCACGCAGGGTCACTGAGATGGAAATCGCCCCTCGGGCCTGACAGCAGCAGTTACAGCCCTGACTGCAGCCATGCGGGGCAGCCGGGTGGGTTCTGGTGTCACCTCTTGGGTTAGTAGCGGATCAATGGATCCCAAACCTCTGGATCCCCAGGCTCCTTTATATCACTTCTTAGGGAAAGAGAGCAGTTTGGTGGGAGGGTGGGGGGGGGTGGGGAGGGAGTGAATAAGGGGGAAAGGGCAGATGGCCTGAGCTCTCTGCCATGGTGGTTTGGAATTTAGCAAGTGGACATATGACTCCATATTTCTAAAATCATATATATTTATGTATGTATAAATATTTATTGCATATATTTGAATATCAGCCAAGGCACCTAATTTTACCACAAAAGCTGCTTAAAAATGAGCTAAAAACTTAGCTTATACAGGAGCAATACAGTAATAAGTAAATCTATTAGATATATTTTATATATAAAGATGTTAAATAAAATTAAGTTATGTATCAAGCATTATATAATTTTACGTAAAATAAAGCCACCAGCAGCTGCTATGAGAGAGCCTGGGCTCTCTTTCTGCGAGCATCGCCATCTCAGAGACCCCCGGGGTCTCTGTGAGTGCGCTTTGATCAGAAGGCCGTGAGTTTGTTTGCATCTGTTGTGTGTATCTACGAATGTGCGACCTGGGGTACTGATCTCCTTCCCTGCATTCACTCCTTACACTCAGCCTCTGGGTAAAGTGACCAGACGTCCAGCGTTTTAACAATTTAACAACGCCCCGCGGTGTTTTAAAAATTAAAATAAATATATTACAATACTATTTTTGCATTCTATGAAAATTTTTGTTGCTCCATGTAGACCAAATTTTAAATCAAGCACACCCCTCCCCCCAGCCCCCCGGTCAATGGTGTCCCGTTTAAAACCGGGTCACTTTACCTCTGGGGCCCAACCCTGGCCCCACACTGGCCCTCCCTCAAGAAATGGAAGTGTTTTTAAGACAAAAGATATGCCAGACCAAGCCCACTCCCTCCTCTCTCTAGACCCCTCTTTGGGAGGCTGACACCCCAGAAAGCCACACCCCGCACTCCCCTGAGGGCGCCCTCTGCAGGCGGGGCCTGCTCCTGCACTCCCGGTCTTCCGGGCCTGCGCCATTGCGCATGCTCAAGTCACCTCCCACTCAGCCCCACTCCACGGGGTGACAGCTCTCCTGAGCTAGCGGGTGGACGCTTCACTGCTGAACCACCAGGGCTCCAAGGCTCGGGCCACATTGGACAGCTAACGCAAGGTCAGCAGTTTGAAACCACCAGCTGCTCCTCTAAAGAACGAGGGGACTTTCCACCTCCGTAAAGAGTTACAGGCTTGGAAGCCGACAGGGACGATGCTACCCGCCCGACAGTCAATGCATCAGCATTGACTCCCTGGCAGAGAACTTGGGTTGGGGTTGGGTGCCTTCTGAGCAGTTCACTGCTTTCTCCAGCCCCACCTCCACTCCCCCCACTTTCCTGCTTTTCTACGCCCCCAAAGCCAGGCCTCTCCAACGGTCCAGAGCAGCCGGCAAGTGTCCATCAATACGTACATACATCAAAAGCTCAGACGCTTCTGTGAGCCAGGCAAGGTGTGAGGTGCTAGGGGCGAGATGGTGAGCAAGGCCCCGTCCCTCTTCTCCAAGGGGTGTGTCCTCTAGTGTGGCAGAAGGGTGGGCTTCCAGGCAGGTACACAGATATGGAGAAAGACAAGCAGAGGGAAATACAGGTGTGATGTTTCCATCCTCAGGATCAACGCATCTCAGTGTGAAATTTGTTCCAACAAATCCGGTGGGAAAAACATAACATAGACAGAAGCAAGCTGTTTGGGCGGCACAGGGCACAGGGGCCTAACTGCTTCCCCAGGATTTTGTACTAAAGGGGTTGAACGCTTGTGTTGCCTCAAAGAGAGACTTCTCGCCCTGCTGCCTGCTCCGGGCGTGAGTTGACATGCAGCTGGTCATTCGTGTAGCTGGGGGCACACTGCCCACCACACTCTTACTGAAGACCCACTTGGGGGCACGGTGGGTAAAGCGCTGTTCTGCTAACTGAGAGGGTTAGAACCTTCCAGTTGCTACAAAGGAGCATGAGGAGGCAGGTCACCCCAGTAAAGATTTAGTCCCCGGGGGCTGGGGAGCCATGGGGCAATTCGACTCTGCCTGTCAAGTCTGAATTGACTCATTGGCAATGGTGGATGGGCTGATTCCAACAAGAACAGCAACACCACCCCACCCAACTCACCACCGTCAAATTGATTCTGACCCACAGCGACAGGGGAGAACTACCCCTGTGTGTTTCCGAGACTGTAACATTTTATGAGTACAAAGCCTTGTCTTTGATGTGGAGCAGCTGGGAGTTTGAAGTTTGAATTGGGAGTTAGCAGTCCAATGCATGCCCGCTGCGATGCTGTTGGTTAGATGTGAGAATTAGCACCTTGTAGGGAAACATGTGAACATAGGAGCTGGATCCTGGGCTCCTCCAGTCGTATCTGGGAGACAAACATCTGCTCCCCACAGCATGAGGCAGGCCCTGCTTCTCAGCCTTCGTTTCTACCCATTTCCCCCCACACTCACACGCAAACCACTGGGAAGCACCCAGTGTAGGTGTGGGTGTGGCATCCTCTGTGAAGCGCGGGGGGCGGGGGGGGCCGGGGGGGAGGGTGCGTGGTCAGCCTGACCCCCACCTTGGAGTCCAGCAAAAATGCCCCCCAGAGAGAGGCCCGGGCAGTGTTGTGCACCCAGTGGTGAGAGCGATCCCCTCAAGCTGAAGTGGTTGCCCACTTACCCTGAGGACTGATAGCTGCAAGCACAGGTTCTGGCTGGAAACCTGCGCTACAACTCCAGCTCTCGGTTTGGGTGTGGAATTCCAGGGAAGTGAGTTTCTCTCATTTATAAAACGGTTTCACCAATTTCTCCCACACTGTCATTGAAGGCCTCAAAGGGAACACTCGGGGACAACTGTCCAAACAGGGCTAGACCCAACTTGTGGCTTTCCTTCACACCTACCAGTGCCCTCTCCTTCCCCACGTTGAAGCCTCAGTTTCCCCATGTTGGTCATATCCAGTTCAGACCAGGCTCTGCTGTCAGGCCTGCCTCCCCCCACAGTGCTGGCTTGGGGTTCCAACATTCCAGTAAGGCTGGGCAGCAGAGGGGCTGTGTGTTATTCCTCGCAGTAAATCAGCCCCCACCCCCCCACCCCCATTAAGACGCCTTGCTCCCTGGCACTCCTCAGGTTTTCCCTTTACGTGCTGAAGGCCTTGGACCTCGCCAGCTCCCCTAAGCCCGGCTGGCTGTTTCTCCAAGAACAAATGGCTTTACCATCTGGGTGTGGCACTAGCAGTCCTGCTGCAATCCAGGGCCATGGTGGGAGACAGCCCCTCTTATGCAACCCTGTCTGGAGAGCACAGCTAAGCATACTGAATTTCTGTGTGTGTGTGTGTGTGTGTGTGTGTGTGTTCATCGGGGGCTTAGGGAAGGTGAGTGACATTCCAAAGTACTCTGAATTTCTCTCTGTGCTTTGCTGGGAATGCAGAGCACAGGAGTAGCAGCTCTGACTGCATGCATTCTGACACCATCTCCTGCATCAGGCACAATCCCGGCGCTCCGCAGGGAACAGCACTGGCTCCACGTCCTGATTCCCTCGGCTCCACCTTCTTGGAACTTTGCTGCTAACAGCTGGCACCCATGCCCCTCCGAGAGTACTCTTGAACCCTGGGACATCTGGCTGGGAGCGTGTCGGTCCCCACCCCCCTTCATCCCCATAACCGGGGTGGGGGCGGACTGGAGGCAGTCTACTCAACCTGCCAGGACCCGTGCACATGACAGTGGCCAGCGAGTGGTTCTGGAAGTGGGTCCCCAGCCCTTTCTTCCTCACCCGTCTTAGTCTGAGAGCTCCAGGGAAGCCTAGTGAGCGGCATGCAAGCCTCCACTGACAGGGGCCTGGTGGCTGTGCATTCCCTTGGCTGAGAATCACATCCAGGTCTTCTAAAGAGACTGTGCGGATTCAACCAAGGAGCCCTGGATGCCCTTCAGAGCCCCACCTGGGAGCAGGTGGGAGGAAGAATTTAGCTGCAATTGCAACCTTGCTTGGCTCCTTCCCCTGCCCTGTGCTGCTCCATACACTCCCGAGCCAGGTCTCCATAGGAGGACATTGTTCACAAGCCCCTCGGCCCCGAATCCTTGGCCCCAGGTCAGCTTCTGGCAGAGCCAAACACAGAACTTTTCCTCTAAGCGCCCATGCTGGCTACAGAGCAGGGAGCATGCTCTGTATTTCCCCCCTGAGCAGGCCCCTGAGTTGGCCGCTTTTCTTCCGCCAGCAGCAAGCACTGAAAAGCCCTTCTTCCATACATCCTTGTTCTCCTCTCCAGCCTTGAGTGCCGTGGTTCTCCAAGGGTGGCCTCAGAGTGACTGGAGACATTGTCAAAAGGAGGAGAGCTGCCTCTGATCAGCTTGCTCCACTCTGAGTTATTCTTGTGCGCCCTGTATTTTAAGAACCTCTGCCTAGAGGATTTTTGGAATATTTCCTATCTCTGTTGCCAGACCACAAGATCCGTGTAAAATAATAAGTATTTTTCTACATTCTGGGCAAAAGGCTTTGATATTCATCCATGGGACCCTCCCAACCACCCCATATTCTAAGAAGAGGGACTCTTCTCCCCATGGTGAAAGTAAGACTTGAGACAGTTAGTGGGGAGGCAAAGAAGATTCCAGCGTGGATGGGGTAGACTGGGTGACCTGGCCTCCTCCAATCTGACCAGTCCATCAGATTTAAACTCTTCAGATGGGCTCTGTGAACCTCTCCCAGTTAATCAGCTGGTTCTGTTCTAGACCCTCCCCGCCAGCGAGTCCATTCCCGCTATGGCAATCCCACAGCACAGGGAAAGCTGCCCCTGTGAGTGTCCCAGATGGAGTGTCCCTTCACGGAAATAGGAAGCCAGAGCTTTCTCCTGAGGAACAGCTGGCGGCTTTGAACCGCTGCCCTCGTGGTCGGCAGCGCGCTCTGTAACCCACTGGGAGCAAAGATGTCTGTGTGTGATTCTGACTCCCAAGAACCCAGGGAGACAGAGGAGAATCCCATGGCGTTCCTACTCTTTACAAGAGCAAACCACCAGCTCTTTTCTCCTTCGGGATGGCTGCTAGGTTTGGACTGCCAAGAGCACCTCCTACTTTTCGAATAACTTTGACCAGCACCCTCTCTCCCCCCGTTGCTGGAAAATGGTCAGAGGTGTCCAGTTGGAAAATGAAGACTGATCCAAGGTGCTGCATCAGGGCAAAGGTCAGGCAGTGAACTGCAAGGGCGATGATTCAAGTCCCGTGCACAGGAGAACGATGGCAATGAGACTGCTCACCAAAGACTCCGAGCCTGCACCGCTCCGAGGAGCACTTCCACTCTGTCCTGCACGGTCACTCTGAGTCTGCTATAGGCTACCATCTACATGAGCCTTGTAATTTGTCCTAAGTATAGACACGTATTCCATCATAAATAGTGTAGAGGTGCAAGGATCTGACCCACTGTGCACACTGAGCAAGGTCCAACTTGACTGCCGCTCATGGCCGCAATCTCACAGCCCACTCATCCTGCGTCCCCCAGTGGTAGCTTCTTGCAAAGGGCTGGCCCAGCATCTCAACCAGGACACTGCCTTGGATGCCGTGGGCACACAGAGTGCTGTCATCCCTGGACGACGCCTCAGCTGCCCTTTTATTACCACACCCACTTCCTCCTCCTGACAACTACTGGTGGCCCCCATACTTCCTATGTCCATAACTCTAAATAACTTTATCTTTTAAATAATGTTACACAAATGTAATCGTACAGTATGTAACACTTTGGAATTTGATGCCTTCCACCACCACCCCCCCCCACTCAACATAATTCTCTAGAGATTGATCTAAGTGGTCACATGGATCGATTGTCCGTGCCCTTTCAGTATTGCCTAGTATTCCACACAAAAATAGACCACCACCCGTTTAACCATTGCTCTGTCGAGGGATAGAACCCACTTTCAGTCAGGTGCATCAACAGTCCTGTACAGGCTTTTGTGTGAACCCAAGCGTTTCATTTCCCTGGAAAAGATGCCTAGGAGTACAAGAGCTGGGCCAGAGGGGAAGTGCTTCCTTGGTTTGGTTTTTAAGAAAATGGCAAACTTTCCCAGAGAGACCGTGCCTCCTCCTAGTTCCACCAGTCATGCACAAGTGATCCGGTTTCTCCATATCCTTGCCACCATTTGGTACTGGTATTTTCCATTCATTTATTTCATTCCACCCGTTCTGAAATGTGCATGGTGGTGTCAAACTTCCATTTCCCAAAGGCCAAGAGTGCTGAATGTCTCTTCACATCTTCTCTGCCGTCTGTGTGTCGCCTCTGATGAAATGCCTGTGCTTGCCTTGCCCTCCTATTCTCAACGGATTGTTTTTGAGTTGTGAGTGTGTATGTGTATGTGTATGTATTTGAGTTGAGAGCTTTAAAATATTCTAGATTCTAATTCTCGGTAAAATGTGTGGCTTATACATATTTTCTCACTGCCTGTAACTTGTTCATTTTCTTAGTAGGGTACTTTGCAGGGCAAAACACAAAGGGGGCAAATACACATACACACACACAAAAAAAACTTCTGAGTGGTGAGACTTTTGACACATTTACTTTTTAAAATCTATTTTGGGAAATAACTTTAAACTTACAGGAAATGTGTGACGCTCATCGTCTGACAACATCCATCTGACCTCTAAGCACATTCGCCTGTCTTTAGCACTGTCCCTCTCCTGTGGTACCATTGGCTCTCACTCTCTATACACAGGAGCCTGGGAGGCACAAGTTGTTTGTGAACCACTGCCAACCTAAAGTCTGGCCGTTCAGACCCATCGGCAGCTACATGGAAGACAACACCTGGCTACCTGTTTCCATACAGGTTGCAGTCAAGAAACCCTCCTGGAACAGCCAGACTCGGGGGCACAGGGGGTCAGCATGCCTTTGCAGCTGCCTTGAACGGCAGCTCTATCAACATCTAGGCATACTTGTAGTCTGCATGTTGTGTTTTCACAATCATTTGGGAGCAAATTCCATATATCTTTGCATTTTACTCCTGAACCATTCAGGGTGTGTTTCCCAAGAACAGCTGGACGTAACTACAAGACAGTTGTCCACTTCAGTAAGGCTAACATTGCTTCTTGACAGTCATGTACATTGCATTTATATCAGTTGGGTGGTATTTCTCTGTAGCTTCTTTTGCTTGGATCCCAGTACAGGATCCAGTCTAAGAGCAGGGCTTCCATTTAGTTGTCAGCAATTCTCCAGCTTAAAACAAAACCTTCTATCATTGTATCATTTGGGAAGATTATGTTCCTATAAAAAACAGAACATTTTCATTTTGGTTTTTTTTAATGCTGTCCTAGGATTAAAATCAGGCTATGCCCGGCATTTCGTGATGCTCACCTTCCTGGCATCATCACTGGAGACAAATTGGGTGCATGAGCAAATGTGGTGAAGAAAGCTGAAGGTACTGACTATCAAGAGATACAGAGTCTGGGGTCTTGAAGATAAACAAGCGGCCATCCAGCTGAGAAGCAACAAAGTTCACATGGAAGAAGCACACCAGTCTGTGGTCATGAGGTATCCATGGGAACAGGAGATATCCATGGGATCAGGTATCAGGCATGAAAGGCTCAGAACAGTAAATCATATCAATGTCAGTGAGGGGGAGCGTGGATCCAAAGCGTGGATCAACAATTAGACACACCCTTACAGAACTATCACAAGGAAGAGACTAGCCAGTCAGGGTGTAGTATAGCACTGATGAAACGTACAACTTTCTTCTCATTCTTTAATGCTTCCTCCCCCCCCCCAAGATCATGACCCCAATTCTACCTTACAAATCTGGCTAGACTAGAGCATGTGGGCTGTATGTATAAGAGCTGGAAACACAGGAAATCCAAGACGGATAAATGCCTCAGGACCAATAAATGAGAGTAGAGATACCAAGAGGAGAAGGGGAAGGTGGGAGAGAACAAGTGTGAGGGTGGCAGACTTTGTCTGGTGCTCTTTGGACTCACTTCAGCCACATCATAGTTTAAATGCACCAGTTCTTCTTTGGTGCTCCTTATTCGATGTCAACATTTGCTATGAAATAGTGAATCACAAGCATATATCCAAGAGACTGCAAATTGCACTTCTATAAAGATTGAAATGAAAGACAGCTAAATAATTTACTCTCTGGGAGTATATGTGATTATATACTTGTTTTATGTTAAGCTATTTTGATGCACAAACAGCATACATGTATATGCATATATGTATGTATGTATGTATAAACAGTTTTACCTTTAAAGTAAACACATGACGAGCACAGCATCAGAAATGCTTTCCATGCAAGAACCCTTTCACCTATTGTTTGAGTCCATTGATGGCAATCCCCACAATGAAACACCCACCAGAAACCCAGACACTGCTGGGTCGGTTTCCACTCATGGTGATCACATGGCATCAGAGCTCTGCACTCCTTCAGCCTCTGTGCATTTCGATCTCGTGAGCTGTTTAGAAGCACATCGCCAGGCCTTTCTTCCAAGGTGTTTCTGGGTACGTGTGAACTGCCAATTTAACCATTCATGCTGCCCAGGGACTCCTTCCTGGTATTGAAAGCACAGAAAACACACACACACACACACACACACACACACACACACACACACTGCCACGGAGTCAGTTCCAATGCAGAGGGGCCCTATCAGGGGAGAACAGAAGTGTCCCACCAGATTTCTGGGTGGGAGATCTGTACAGAAGTCGCCTGCCACATTCCCCCCTTAGAGGCCTGGTGACTTCCAAAAAAAACCTAGCATTTCTCAAAAGATGGAAGGAAAGCTAGCAGTGTGGAAATACAATGGACTGAAAACTGCACGTAAAGTCATATTGTCACAAATGACCCCACACCCCAGGCTTGTTGCTTTGGTTAAAGTGACTTCCCTGCCATGAAAACAGTCTGGCCTCAAGAATGTGTTTTCCACTCGCAGGAGGACCAGCGGCCAATCTGGGGCTATTTGAAGAGCACACTCCTTTGTTGATACAACGATTACCAATCTGCTGTGAAGCCCTTGATTGCAGACCGGGAGATGCAGAAAGCTGGGCTGTAATGAGCCTGTCAGAGATCTTTCACTCAGATGTCAAAAAACAGCAATTTGTCTTCCCTCTAATTTTCAAGTGTCCCAACTAACTCGACTAGCAGCTTTTGGAGCTTACCCTAACCCTCTCCATGCTCAGTTTACGCAAGAAAGGCAGGGACTGGTGTGAATGATGTGTGTGTGTGTGTGTGTGTGTGTGTGTGTGTGACTTCTCTTTCAAAGGTACCTCTAGAGATCCCCCAGGGACAGAACCTTCACTCTGCCATGTCCTTTATGTTCAGAGAGGGGCCTGTGCACCCTGCTCAACAGACACGGACCAGGACTGATGAGTCCAACTCAGAAATTAGTTATGGCAGATGGCCAGGATGGGCCACATGAAGCCCATTTCCCTGGTGCCCAACTCCACAGCTCACTTTCCTGCAGCTCCAGATCACCGCTCACTACTCTGACGCCTTGTTCTCTGGCACACTCCTCCTGCTCCTCCACTGTTAGGTTCTTGCCCTCTCTAGTTGGAGTATGACCCAGGCCCTCTTCAGCATAGTCTCTAATCAGTGGTACCCTTCCCCTCTCCCCCAATCAAAAAAATGTTGCAGTGCTGACTCCACTTACTTCATTGTGTTATTTTTTGGGAATGAATCTCAGGAGATGTTATCAGGAGGTTGCTATGTTGACGTGACCAAAACAAATAAACAAACAGATAAACCCATTGGCATCTGCTAGATTCTCACTTGTCACAACCCCATAGGGCAGAGATAGAACTGGGCCACAGGGTTTCTGTGTCTCTGCGGAAGCAAACTGCCACATTTCAGCCTCAAAGTGGCTACTGGGTTTGAACTGCTGGCCTTCCCATTCACAGACCAGGGCTTAAGCCCTGTGCCATCACTGTGTCCTACTCCAATCTGAGTTGAGTCCTTATAAAATAGGTGATGAGTCACCAACGGAGGAAAAGCAGCGATGTGATGATGGAGTTCTGGGCTTCTGGAATCGGAGAGGGGAGAAAGAATTCTCTCCAAAAGCCCTCAGGGAGAACATGGCCTGGCCTTTTCCCCACCAGTACTGCAAGGTCGGGGTCTGCCTTGCTAAGCTACTCACTTGTGGTGTTTTGTTATGCCAGCCCTGCAACTAAGACACCTTCCTTCTGAGCCCCTTCGGCCCTCAGACTCTCCTTCACAAACTCCTCGTGGACCCCCTCTGTCCGTCATGATTCAACCCCAAGAGTCGGACCACAACGTTCGGTAGAGGATGCTGGAAACCACCTTCTTCTGCCTCAGCCTCCAGTCCTGGCTTCCTGGGGAGGCTGGGCCCTTACCACGAATTGGACAGAACACAGCCATCTCTCTGATGAGGATGAATGTGGTAGCCCCACTCACGTCATGGGAAAGATTGTGGACTCTACAAACTTGAAGGCTATGAGATGCCCATGCTTATCACGTGGATTGTTCCTGGGATGCTACTTCTCCTCTGTAACGAGCCACTGCCGTAGTGTCGTGTGCCATCCATACAGAGTTCTGTGGGAGGGTTAAACATTGGGGGGAATGAAATGGTCAATTTTATATGAAACTAGAGGCCTTTGCTTCCTTTTACAAATCAGAATCCCTCACCCCACTGGGCTCATTCTCCCAGAGCTGGAGCAGAGAGACCCTCACCATCTTTCCATAGAGTGGACACCCTCCCCACTTCGTTCACTGAAGTTATGTGGTGCAGTGAAATTTCTTAATGTGGCTCTTCTACCCATATCTCTGCAACTCCTGCCAGAAGGCTGGGTGAGACTAAACAAATAGATATATGCAACATTAATCGGGGGAATTGGTAATCAATAGTTGTTGAAGATCAAGGATTGCAGCCTTTAGTATGGGTCATGGCTCAATGTAAAGAAAACCCAAATCACAACTGGACCAATAAGTAACATACGGATAAATGAGGGAAAGATGGAAGTTGTCAACGATTTTGTCTTACTTGAATCCATAATCAATACTCATGGCAGCAGTTGTCAAGATAACAAAATACTTATTGCACTAGGTAAATCTACTGCACAAGACCTCTTTAGGGTATTGAAAAGCAAGGATGTTACCTTCAGGATTAAGGTGTGCCTGACCCAAGCCATGGCATTTTCAATCACCTCATATGCCTAGGATAGTACAGGGGTGAGGGGGGGAGGGGGATGAGGAGGAGCGGATGCCAAGGGCTCCAGTAGAAAAGGAATGCTTTGAGAATGATGATGGCAGCAAAAGTCCAAATGTGCTTGACACAATGGACGGATGTATGGCTTGTGATAAGAGTTGTTCGAGCCCCCAATAAAATAAATTTTTAAAAGAAACAGAAAGAAAGTTGGACATTGAATAAGGAAGACGGAAGAAGGATCTCCGCATTTGAGTTATGGTGCTGGAGAAGAATATCAGAAGGACCATGGGCTGCTAAAAGGACCAACCGATCTGTCTTGGAAGAAGTGTGTCTAGCATGCAGTTGAGGCGAGGATGGTAAGACTGGATCTTATGAGGGCTGAGCCCCGGTGGCGTAGTGGTTGTGCGCGGGACGGCGGCCCACTGGGTCGGAGGTTCAATTCCAGCAGTGGGGCTGGGCCTCCTACTCCCACCGCAGGAGAGCAGTGATGCCAAAAACCAAAAAAAAAAAAAAAAAGACTTGATCTTACGTTCTTTGGACATGTTGTCTGGAGAGGCCAGTTCCTGGAGAAGGTCATCGTTCTTGGTGAAGTGGAGGGCAGTGGACAAGAGGAGCGCGATGGACACAGGACTGCAACAATGGCCTGGGGCAGAGGGACAATGGTGAGGGTGGTGCCGGGTCAGGCAGGGTGTTGTTCTGTTGGGCATGGGGTCTCTGTGGGCTGAAGTCAACCAAATGTCACCTAACAACCCCTGCTATCAGGGTGAAAGAGGAGCACCTTCAAGATCTCCATCTTCAGTTGAGGAGGCCAGGAGCAGAGACAGCAGACGCTGTGGCAAAGAGACCGTGGTATAGAGTCAAGGAGCCCATCTGAGAGCTGAGCTGAGGCAAGGAAAGCATGAGATGGCACAGAGAAGCCGTGTCCAGATGATGGAACGGTGAGACCATGGGACAGGTGGGCTTCATGGTCTTCCAGAGCAGAGACCAAGAGACCACGTGGCTGACAGACCAAGGACCAGAGAGAAACTTGGCTGCTGGTTGAGGAGAGGTGTTGTGAACTAATAACTCTTCTTACTGCTTCCTGATCCTGATGTGTGGAAACCTGTTCACTCCTGCAATCAGCCTGGTAATTGTGAGTGTTGTTTGTGCGGTCATTGCAATGAATTATAGGAGCCAGCACAGCTGTAGAATGGACAGAAGGGGCCAGAATAGGGTCAAGAGAGATGGAACAACCCCTGCATGACCCACCCCTGCCTGTGGGGTCAAAGAAGGAAGCTGAAGGAGGTCAGATATCACTCCCTCTCAAGACAGCTGTAATGCAAATTTCCTGTCTGGCCCCTGCAGGCAATTGTATGTGAGACCCTTTCAAGTGCCTACTTGGACAGAGAGGAACAGGGAAATCGTGCCCAATCACCACCAGCTGGGACTTCCAAAGTGCAGTAGGATGTGATGAACCCCGCAGCAGAGGCAGGCTTAGAGTGGCATTCTTCCAAGTCCCTCCCTAGAAGCAGAAAGCCAGCCAGGGCCTCCTCCAGTTAAATGGTGGTGGGGAGGAGCATTTACAGAGGAAGACGAGGTGCAGATTTCCACTCTCATCTCTTCTCTCTAGTTGTTCAGGGCAACAAGGCCTCTGCAGCCATATTCCCCTAGCTGAAAGGAGTAGTGTGTAATAATCAAGAATCTAGGCTCTACAGCCAAAGGGTTTGGACTGAAACCCAGTGCCATTGTTTATAGCCAGCCCACTTTGGGCGAATTGCTTAACTCCTCTGTATCTTCGCTCGGTCTCCCTGCGGTAATGCTTTTCATGATCCCTGTGCCATGGGATGGAGGCTGTGATGCTCCAGTGGCAGAAGTCTCTCCTTCAAGTGGGAGTTCAACTCCCAGACCATGCATCTCACGCGCAGCTCCCACCCGTCTGCTGTGGGGGCCCCTGTGTTTCGGTGCTGCTGAACAGGTCTCTACGGAGCTGCAGGTTAAGATGGACTGCCAAGAAAGGCCTGCTGCTCTATTTCCAAAAATCAGCCTGTGAACACCCGAGGGAGCACGGTCATCTAACCACGTCCTAGATGGGGTCACCACAAGTCTGGGACTCACTCCCCACCAGCTGGCAACAACGACATGCCATGGAATTGGCATGAAGATCAATGAGGTGGCATTGAAAGCACTCAGACACTAACACCTTGTAAATAGGAGCTGTCACGGTGCCTTTTCTCCTCCAAATTGTCGGTGCTATCTCCATCCCGTCTGCTGCTATCTCCATGCGGACTCTCCGTCCTGTGGACTGTTCCTTTCTCACTAGAAAATAAGCTCCAGCAGAGCAGGCTTTCGGTCTGTCGCTTCACTGAAGTCTCCCCGGGCCTGGCACCAAGCAGGCACGCCATGATTACTGTTGAATACAAATAAACGCAGAGTGCGGTTGAGCAGCTACTTGCGGGGTTTGGATCTAGCATCCACTTCTGGAACATTTTTGGAAGTCCCAGAGATGATGTGACTAAATGATGCTGGACACTCCAGAAAGACTGCTACCAAGAGCCCCAGGAGTCACACCTATCCAGGGATAAACAACCCCCTTTCTTCAAAGAGCAAGACAAAAGACTTTTGGCCTTGCCCTTCCACCAACCTCATCAAAAACTCCATCTTCCTTTGGTCAAATCCACTGGGATGACAGGGCGGCTCCTGGGTGTGCTGGTCTCCGTAGAGGTGCAGTCTGCAGTTTTAAACTGTGCCTAATCACTTCTGGGGGGTTTGTTTAAAACACGATGCCCCAAGGCTCATCCCTAGAGGCTTGGTTTTAGTACATCTGGGATGAAGCCCAGAATGCGCATTTTTAATAATCTCCCTAGATGACTTAGAAGCCCATGGCTCTTCCGTTTCCTTTTTGAGAGGGTGTTTCTTAATGGTTATGAACACAAATGAACTGCAGCTGAGTGTGGTCAGCTCCAACCCAGTGGAAGGGAGGCTGGACGGTAACCCCAAAATGGCAGCCTGAGTCACTCTCATGAGCCTGAACTGGACAAGGTCCTAAGCAAAAGGTGGAAAGAAAGACAGCCACACAGCCAGGAACAAATCGGAAAGCATGATGTGAAATTCCAGAGAAGCCTGCCACCCAGACTGATCTAGAAATGGAGATGTCAGACGTCGGAAGCCAAGAGCAGCGCGCTGTCCTGGGGAGACGATGCTGGCAGAAGGCT